>JAQQZZ010049760.1:0-10119 GCA_030265115.1 Mopalia vespertina | reverse complement strand
AGTTCCTGGCGCCAGTAAACGTCTTGACCCTGATGTTAACTGCAGTTCCTGGCGCAATTGAACGTCTTAACCCTGATGTTAACTGCAGTTCCTGGCGCCATTGAACGTCTTTTGGTGTTGGAATATGTAAGATTAAAATGTCGCGAGGCAATTCGTGCACTGTGTAAAGATAAAGAAGAGTTCATTTGTTAGAATTACACCCTCAGGTGATCGCTTTGGAAAAGTCCCTGCAGCGACAAGAGAAGATGCTTTTAGGCCACCAGAAGTACTGAAAAGAGCTCATTTGAATTTTGTATACCGGTACACGATCGGAATTATAGACTTTGCCGTTTATTGATTCCTGCAATAATATATTTATTATTTTCTTCTTTCTTTATTGGCAGGTTTCATTATGTTCCGTGTTATCTCTCGTCAAACTTTTGGACACGTCCAAAGTTTCCTCTTCCCAGTATTCTTCATGTTAAGCTTAACAATGTCTGTGATCACAACAACAACATATCTGATGTTAAACCAACCTTCCATGTGGAGACTAACACAGACTCTACAGGTACGCGGCTTCACCGTTTCTATCAGTTCATTCGTATATTGATAAAAACTTTTTATTTATAAGCAGGGCCCACTTTCACAAAGTCTCCTTATGCTTAGCTGACCAGCCTGACCTGAAGACTGAAGGTGATAGTTTAGAAGGCAATTAAGCCCCGTTAGGCCTTAAGCAAAGCGGGCTTTGTGAAAGAGGCTCGTCTCCTTAGTTTAGTCATCTAAGCTTATGGAGGCTTTGTGAAAGTGTGAAACCCACACGCCCTCCCGAACACACACAAAATGACAAGTAGAGAAACAGTAAAGTTTTTACTGAATGATAGCCTACAAGTCATTTCTTGTGTATACCATTAAATAAAATCGCGATTGACGGCCATTTGATGTCACAATTAAATATTGTGATATAATATAGAGGTTCGCTGGTCTAAAAGTCCGAGTTTTTACCAGCTAATATTGAGAGGTTTGTCACATACTGAGTTTTGGGGCCGATAAATGCGACTGTTATCAACCCCAGCTGACGTTTTACCATGCATGGTTGCAACCGGAAGCAACTGAAAGAGTGTCGTGATACTCTGAAAGCATTGCTTTCGTTACATCACAATTATCTTTGTAAATATACGTACAAATTAATGTTACGACAGCTTTCATACAAACATGTCGTATTGCTCAGTTGATAGGCACAGTAATCGCTTATATGTATCCAATTGCATCAATTGTCTCTAAAGGAGAGGACTTTGTATGTACAGTCATGTCTGGTATCACTCCGCCAACTTAACCTTATCAAATGCTGCAATCATGTCGGACAGACATAATAATTAGCTGATTGCTTTAAATAACCCAGAATTGTTGATTAAAAGTAGTCTTATACATGGCCAGATGCTCGAAAGAGTATTAGCCGCTAACACCAGATTAAATCGCTAATACCGGGTTAGACATAAACCTACAACATGGCGTGACGTCATCTAATAGAGGATTAAATTTAATAGTGCTTCGAGCAACCGGCCCCAGTTGTGCAACAAGTAATTTTTACACCACGTGTTACGGTGTAGTGAGTCATATTGAGGTTTACTCCGTTTCTGGTTAGAAATCTAAAAACATATAACTATTAAAGAACATAGAAATCTAATTGAAAAATAATATTCGTGTATTAGCGAATAAATATTTTGAAAGCTGTATTGAAACACACGAACTAGAAAATTGTCTCCTTAGATTAAAATAATTCCACAATCTTCTTTTCTTTTTCAGTTTTCAGTTCTGACTGTTGGGGCAATTGCAGCTCTCGGAAATTTCCTGGTTTTTGCACCCGGCACTATTACCGCCATGCTGGAAAGGTGTGACTATGAAAAAAAAATGGGCGTGGCTACTGTCGTTGGGAAGATAGATAGCAAATCATTTCGCAAAGAGGATGTTACGTATAACAAAGTCCATATGACGTTTATAAGATGGCATTGCTATAGTTCGTTATCAAACGTCGTAACTCTCGCCTCAAATTTAGTTTACATGTACTTTTTAGCTTCCAAACTATCTCTTAGTTGAAAATGAACTCGGATCTATTATTCAAAATTTTCTCACGAATGACCATTATTTATAAATAGGATGAAAATGTGCATGAACTGACGGCTGTGAAAGTGGACAAGAATAATATACCATCGTCTGAGTTTTGTATACAGTATTTATGGAAAGGTTATTATGTTCGTGTAAAGGACAACAGTACCCCCAAGGCATTTATCCGCATTCCGAGGGGTTTGTTAGACTTTGTTCTTAATGTTTAGCGGAGTGTGTGACTAAACTACTACACATGCATTTATGGTATGTAATATATGCTCTTTAAAAGACTCTTCAAATACAAGTCATCTAATGACACTTGTGTGTTTGGTTTTTATCACATTTATGCCTAGACTTGTTGATTTACACTTAAGAAGACCGTTTAAACCGTTTTTGACCACGCCAAAAGGTTCTGGTGTTGAGATTTCGGACGCATTATATTCTTATTAAAATCTATTTACAAACTTATCTCCGGAAGTTAATCTAGAACGTGAGATGATTAATAGATTTTTAATTCATCGACACTACAGTGCCAGTGTGATTAATTAAAAAAAATATATACACAAGGAATTACAGGGATTGATAGAAGATAATTTCTTACTAACCCATGCATGCAGAATTGAATATTTCCCTCCAATTATAAATATTTTGTCCATGGAAATTTAATGTTTTACAGTGAAATCTAATATTTGCTCCCTACAATTAGTGGATGGTGAACGTTTGTGGGCCCAATTTAATATTTTATTCAATCTACGTGCAGTTAAGCGGCCCGTATAGATTTGACTTCTATCAAGCTCTGAAATATGTGCATTGTATTACATATCTCGCCGCGGTGTACATCATATAAATACGAAAGCCACAATACAGACCCGAAAGTCATACAGTGAAAAAAAAAAGTTTAGTCTGGAATAGTTTAAATTCATTTAAATCTCAAGTCTACCCTTCGCTGGATATAGTGGCAGATAGTCCCTCTCCTACGACATTTAACACTTGACTCGGCGTTTGTTGCTAGGAGAGTGACACTGTGAAAGGTTTAAAACAAAGCTCACCCCTGCGAACGACATTTTCCCGCAGTTTGAAGACTGTTTAAATACAAACTGGTAAATAAATAAAGACTTACAGCTAGTTATTGTGAATACTGTTATTTTCATTTGATCTGTATCAATATCATTACTTAACTCGCTGCATTGAAGTAGATATTCCAGGTTTGCTGAAAGCCGTTGTTTTAAAAGTGTAAGCTACACGGAATAACGTTCCATTAGGTGACCGTTTTGTCGAGGTATTGTCCTCACGCTACACGGGACAAGGTTGGAGATCATGTCTATATGGGATACCAACCATGATGGTTCTATACTAAACCATGATATCGAGATAATGTGATGTTACGGTGTGAATTTAAATCATATTAAATGACAAAACATACCAATTGAAATCGCGTCCGATTGTATATCTGTAAAATATTGTTTGTGGTAAGGGATTCGTGTTCATGAGAAGTGTGAAATACATGACCGATCTTCAATCCAAACAGTGGTGTTCCAAAGTTCAGCAGATAATTGTTGTTTTTCTTAGCTTTATTGGAAATACCAGTACTAACTTGTTCAAGAATGAAAATACTGAACAAAATACTACATCAAGGTGTATTAGAAAATATTCAATGTATGTGCTTGGGATTTTAGATGTTTTATCGTACAAATATTTCACTTATTTGACGCCATTAGCACTTCTTTTCTGTTTTGAGTTTCAATCTCAGACGGTAGTAGCTTGTCAATTGTTTGGCATGTGTTATCTTTCATTCTGAAGGCCTTTCTAAGTACAGCTTATTGTCCAGCATCATTGTCGGGGGATAACTTGTGGCATCCCAGAAAACCCACGACTTTCCCCTGGTTGCTGGCCTCCTAAACAACATACGAGAGAATGAAACCAGCGTGGACCAAAAATATATATTCTCCAAAGCGTACGCGCAAGACCATTCGGTTACAGATGACCTTTTTAGCTTTGTAACAAACCTGGTGCCAGTTGCTCGAAGCGCTATTAAATTTAATCCTATATTAGATGACGTCACGCCATGTTGTAGGTCCATCTCTAATCCGATATTAGCGATTCAATCTGGTGTTAGAGGCTAATCGTCTTTCGAGCAACTGGCCCGAGTGTCTTAAAGGAGAAGACCACCCAAAAAACATATTCTATAAATAAGTAAAACTTTTTGCGTGTAATATAATACATTAATTTCCATTTTCATAACCTGATCGTAACTCTGGTTATCATCCATTAAAGAGCAACATAATCACCAGTTGAGTCATCAAATCCTGTGTTGCTAAGTTTTCCTGCACTCTGGTTGGTCAGCCAGTTTTGAACTATCCAATGATAGATCAGTGAAGTCTGCTGTACACAGGATTTGATGATTCAAGTGGTTCCGGTGTTCCTCTTTAATAAATAATAACTAGAGTTATGATCGGGTTAGGAACATCACAAAAATGTTTACTTATGTAGAAAACACGGTTTTTGGGTGGTCTTGTCCTTTAAGTTTATTCAGCTGTATTGCAATAACTCTAAAAACGAAGATCTCACTTAGACCTCAATATATATATAAGCAATACTTCCCCATAAGCCTTGACAACAGACTCATGCGCATAGCCTTTGGTAGTTGCTTTTTCTTAAATGCTTGACACTACAAATTATACGTTGTGCAGCTGTTTGTATACAAGTCTTTTATTGTCGGCAAATATAGCCACTGGAGGACAACGTTAAAGTGGTCGTCTGGGATGGGAAAAAAACCCCTATATTTCAAAGGCTAAGATTTCGCATACTGAAATATTGCGAGGAAGTATCTTTGTTCATTTTTAAAAAATCTCTTGAGGACAAATATATATTTTCCAAGGACCACTGGTAGTCGCCATTTTGGCTCATGACGTAACGTGACTTACACTCTTGTTACATCCTACTGGCATTGTGACTTTTAACCGATTGAAAATCTTGCTTCTGAACTCCACTTGTCAAGTGATACAAGTTTTGTTTAGAATAAACAAGTCTGCATTGTATTTTTCTTTATTAAAGATTTGTATAAAGACTTTATATTTTTTGTGACAACTAAAAAACTAAGATTCAAGCATGATGCTTGAAACTAGGTTTTTCGTAATTTCAATATTAGCTATATCAATAAAAACACTTTTCAGACTGGTTTACTTTAAATAAGAATCGCATCAGAGGAATGTCTTGTTGCTTTATTCATTAAATCTTATGAAATCCAGTCTTCCTATTCGAGATCCGTGTCTCCTGGTTGGAAAATACAACTTTAAACAATAAACACCCATATTGACCAATCAAAAGCAGTTCCTGTGACACCGCTCTCTACGTCGACACCAGTGTCCTTCACTTTTTATGATGGGAAATTTGTAAAACGGAAGCTTATTATTGCACATTTAATTTTTTCTAGTGGAAAATAACAGCCATACATTTGGCTTAATGTTTCTTAACTTTAAGAAATACTGAAGTAGCTTTATGAATCCAGTTTTTTTTACGAGAGGGTCATACTTCAACAACATTAGGCACATATCTTACAATGGTCTTAAGTGAACTGTTCAGAAATAAAAATCAATTTTGCTGTGGTAAGCTGAAGAAAGTTAAACCGATAGACCGCAACGCCGAACTTTATCTATACCAGGAAGTAAAACATAGCTAAAAATATATGAACACGATTTGATATCTCAGATGACGCTGAGGGCGCGTGCCTTTGGACAAGTTTGATATTCCGATTAGCTCCCCTCTGAGATGTGAATTTAGATAAAATTCTAATAAATCTCAAATGTGTTTTTTGTGACATTTTTTGTCAAGATTTAAAAAAAATGGTATGAAACATAACACAGTGAAAATAATTGCCGTGATGTTCATGAATTTTTGACAGCGTAATGCGACATAAATTAATTAATAAATAAAGCAGCGAAGCATATCCGCTATATTATATCTCAGACACAGTAATTATTGCAATGGGTCAAAAGGGCGAAGAAAACACCTTTTCTCATTGTATATGCCCGGTGAGCTCTAATTATATCACACGTGGGCAATAAATGTAAGCTTATTACCCTTCAATACGCTATTATTGAAATAATACTTAAATCAAAGGACACATGTGTCACTGATGTTGTATATAACAGCAAGGAATTAGAAAACAAAGTTTTTAAAAAGTTTTAATTTCGTTATCTGTTAAGTTCGAATGATAACCATGAGAAGTGTGAATATTTCAGAAACATTTTAACGGCTAGTTGGTTGGTTGACCTAATAATAAAAACTTGATCAGAAACGGAAGATGTAATTCATCAACACCTTTAAAACCTGTCCTTAAACTGTAAAAAGGCGAGGCGGTGTACTCTCTGTAGCTGTTTGGGTAGGTCCTAACTGAACTATAATAGTTGAAATGTTAAATTTATCTCATAGCCAGACGATTATTTAAACTCAGACGATGCTAAACAAAGAGCTCTCTCGTGATTACCATGTTCGCATTATAGGCCTACACCGACCGACCGACTGACCGAATAACCGACCGACCGACCGACCGACCGACCGACCGACCGACCGACCGACCAATGACCGACCGAATAACAAACCGACCGACGACCGACCGACCGAATAACAGACCGACCGACCGACCGATCGACCGAATAAACGACCGACCGACCGACCGAATAACCGAATAACAGACCGACGGATCGACCGATCAATCCTCCCCCCTCTCCTTCCTGCAAAAGTTACGTAATTACACGATCTATATGCAATTTTGTTATTTAGAGAAAGCACTATCTGTTATAACACATAGAAGTTGAATAATGTTTTGTTGGCTGAACAAAAACATAAAAAAATGTTTTGTTGTCTGAACCATTCAATTTACACAAAGAAACGACTTAACAGTCCCCTTCTAAAATACAAAAATACATATCGTACAAAATAATGAATTGTTCGTTTGTTTTCTTTGAATTAAAAAGACAGTCCGTTTCAAAGACTTATCTTTGAAAAGATTAGAAAGTTGATATCATTTCTACTTTATAACTGGCTAGATCAATTGATACGGAATAATCGCATATTTGTAAAACAAATGGGGCTCTGCTTGAACGAGTCCTCTATACACTCCAATAGGGTTCACTACACAGAGTAAATGCATCGTGATGAATGAAGTCATTGGCTTTTCTATATGCTAAAGCAGATTCATAGGCAACATAGCAGTACTAATTTAAACAATTTCTTTAACACCACACTATATATGAAATAACGGAATGTATGAAATAGCACAGCAGTTCACGATTAAACGATCAACTATTTCTTAAATGTTTTTTTTTTTACAAAAATCTACGAAATTACAGTGCAGTACACATTTAAACAACTCTTTTACATCAATTAATAAGGCATAGCACCACTTGTCGCAATGTCATTTAAACACTTAGGTTAAATTAACTTTAATAGGATAGTTTGGGTACTTTTATAAGGGAATTTTTGATAAAATACGTATTTGCTCTATAGGTTATACTTTGTCTGATATGTGTTTATCTTTTAATTATGCTAAAGCTATGCTGCAAATGTTGGGTTTTTATGCATATTTTCGGCTCGCCTTCATACTATACAAATATCTGAAGGTAGTATGTATTCGTATCGATATATTTAAGAAATGCAGAGAGACAAAATGACACGCCTGCAGCAAAGATCAAACTTGTACCTATGACCAATGTAGCAATCACTATAGATGCGGAGTGATATTGACGGTAGGGAGTCTCGTAATGTCAAAATGGGGTCGTTACAGGCGGTCCTCTGACGTCAAAACGTCGAGATTCATAGATTTTTTAGTGCCGTCACAATGAAAAAAAAATGTGATTGACGTCATTTAAAAGCTCCACTGTCACGATTGCTGTGACATCAGAGGACCGCCTTGTAAGTGTAAAATTACCTCCCTTGCCAATTTCCCGAGACTCAAATTGATATAGCTTTGTTTAAAGACCACATCAGCTTCTGCTGACATCGTTTTTTTGTGTTTTTCCCCAAAAGAGAGAAAACAGTATGCTTCCAGCATGGGCATATAAACTTATAGTGCACTCACACGGAACGATTATTTTGTCCGATTTTACTTTCGATATATTGTCGATATCATCGGTCATAATCCATCTGATTTAATATCGACGGTTTGTGCTCAAGCACGACGATTTTCTTCGACGAATTAAATGGTTACCAGGGTAACAAACGTTCTGAACCTCCATCACGTGACACGGAATCAGACATGCAGATCGCATTTGATTGGCCAACGTCGTCCAGCATCCGATGAAAGTTAGAGTATACTCTATTTCAATCGACAAGATCGATTGGTAATCGGACCAACCAGCGAAACGATAATCGGATGCGACTTTTGCGCTCACACATATCGACGAAAGCTTATTCGACAAATGGGAAGCCAAATTATACGTAAAATCGCTGTGTGTGAGCGGCCCAAATCAAACGGTTGTTGTAAAACACTATTGAGTTTATTTTGAAAGCTGTGTACAACACGCGTTGTATAAAACGCGACTCCATAAAAATGGATGTGTTTGTTCGTATTTCAATTATTTAACGACGGCTTAAATACGGTGGAAAACCCGGAGGAAACCTAGTAAAAACCATCCCCGCGATTGCCGGACTCACTCGTTAACCTGATGGTCGACAAACAGACTCGAACCCGTGGACGGTACATCGAAGAAGGATTAGTAAGCAGACACGTTAATCACTAAGCCAAGGCCGCTAGCCATAAAAATTACAGACTGGGATTCTTTATTACACACATTTGGTAAAGCTAATGTAAGTAATGTTTAAAGCCCACAGTGTTCGTGTTAACACTACACGATATACACATACCTTTCAACAAAAAACGTGATGCGATCAGACATAATACCTACAGATAGAACGAGCTTAATTAGTCCTAATTAAAACCGCACACTTGATGCGGTTAACTAACATTCCAGCTGTTTTGGAACTGAACACCTGGGACAGAATAGATCGACCTACTTATTTTGACAGTCGATTATTGTGATTTTGTTTATGTCCTTTTTAATGTGGCTCCGTTAGTAAACTGTGAGCCTTGATTGCCCAAGGTCGCGGGCTCGATAACTTGTGGAATCAACCAAATTTAGCTCTCTCCACATATATAAAATATACTTAACTTCCATAGGTCAATCGGAAAAAGTGGTTCCCCTTTCTTGCAAAGTTCCAGGGTTAGAGCCCCACTTGAGACAGGTGA
Source organism: Mopalia vespertina (assembly GCA_030265115.1). NCBI lineage: Eukaryota > Metazoa > Mollusca > Polyplacophora > Chitonida > Mopaliidae > Mopalia > Mopalia vespertina. The sequence goes on along the minus strand of JAQQZZ010049760.1, from coordinate 791 downwards.
AATTTGCATTTTGTACATTTATTGATTTAATGTTTTTTTTCAAATGCACTCAAAAGCTATGAATAGTACTGCAGCCTTTATCTTACTAGCTAATTTTTTTATTATTGCTGAGTGTTTTTGCCGTACTTCTGTATCTATGTGATTCTGTGCTCAGCCCTTTGCATATCTCCTTGTTAAAGCGTAAGAGCATTTGGTACCGTTGGTATTTTATAAAATGATTACAGCCTTGTTAATCGATTAATTTTCCCCAATGATGACGGATGCATTGGGTTTGTTTGTTTGTGGCTTAACGCCGTACTTTAGGTTAAGTTAACTCACACGATGGCGTGACAGACCAACGGATGAAGGAAACCACACTAGATAACACTGGCAACAAACAAACACAAGACAGGAAAATTACAGGACGCAATCAAAAACAGATCGGGTTCATCTACGAGAGCACCAGGGCAACACGAAACTCCCTCCCAATCCCCCGCCAGACGATTGGGAGGGACCGTCCTCTCTCCCTGTTGCTCCCGGCTTAGGGTCTAGCTGTACTTGCGTCTTCTTCTTCTTCTTCTTTTTTTTTTTTTTTGTTTTGCGCTTTGTGATTGACCTTATATATGTGTTGCCAGTAGCGTCGAAAGGTGGGTGACTTCACCCGAAGGGTTGACACGTAATCATTGCAGTGAAGCAACCTTAAATACTTTAATGCTAAGCAACAACAAACCAACAAATCAATCAATCAATCAATCAATCAATCAATCAATCAATCAATCAATCAATCAATCAATCAATCAATCAACCAATCA
>JAQQZZ010049749.1:0-10120 GCA_030265115.1 Mopalia vespertina | reverse complement strand
TAGATTACAAAAGGAAAGAAACAGATATAGCATGATTAGTGCTGCTGCCCATGATGTAGAGCTATCAATATAAACTATATGTGAATATGATATTGGATAAGATAAGAAAGTTATATCCCAAAAGAACAAAATACGGTTAATATTCACATCTCAAAAGACACAAAAATCAAAATGTCGTGAGTTTGCAAAGTTTTAATGCAGTCATCCAACTAAGCCAACACTCACTTAACGATTTGCGATATAGGATAGAGATTGTGTGTAGCGATTTGTTGATAAATTGTTATGCCGTCAGCTGGCATTTGGTAATACATCACGTGGATTAGATATAGTTAACTCTACTATCAGTTAAGTTGGCCAGACGAGTCATCGAAACACCTCGATTATTAGGTTATCAATGAAAAGAGGTCAAAGCCAGCCCTTTTCACATTTTAATAGCCATTCTACTTGCAATTTACTGACCGATTCCTCGCAAGAAAAATGGTCAGGTTTATCAGCTCCCCAGACACAGCAATTCATCTCTGTATGACGGTTGTTGGCCACATCGACATATTGACATCATAGGCAGAGTTATGCGTATGCCAAACGTTTACTCAACAGCCTTAGCATCATCAAAGGCATTATACGCAATTAAACAAAAAGCTTCCAGATAATCGGAATAGCAAATGCTATAAAGTGAAATCACGGATAAACCAAAACGTACTAATAACATTACGAAGCAATCTTCCAATGAAGGGACCTGAAGTTCAGTGGTAAGCATTTTGCTCTGTCTCTAATACTACTTGTTTACATAGCAATAGATAAACTGTTCTTGTCTTCTAGTGCATTTTAACAAAACACTATACCGGTACTTCTGGGGCCCAATATTCGAAAGAGTATTAGCCGCTAACACCAGATTAAGTCATTAATAGAGGGTTAGAGAGGGACCCTCGACACGGTATGACGTCATCTATTAGTGGATTGAATGTAATAGGGCTTCGAGCAACCAGTCCCTGTTGAACATATAATACACCTTCTACAACTCATTTGACATACCAGAAAGTTAACTGAAGAAACAAACCAATCCGTAATTATAGGGGTGTCTCACATTTTACGCTTCAGACTTTGAACGCGTAATAGTTTCAAACATTCTGTTTAGAGCCGATGACGAAATGCAGTTTTCATATAAATTTGTAAGAGATAAGAATGAACTGATTGCTTTAGAGCTATCGGTCGCGGTACAGTAGTTACCGTATTGGAATCCTCTTACGATGAACCGCTGATAGGTCCGGGTTACCTTGTCGATCTCTGGTATGTGATTCCGTCAAACTGGGAATTTTGTGCGACATTTACACTCGCTTCCCCATCGTGTATAAGTAAGACAGGGCGAGGAGTAGGCAACTAATAGTCAGATAAGTGCGATTTTCTTAAGAATTACAGAAACAAACTTCTGTTTTGTCCGTTTAATAAACATAGCAAACATATAATATGTCATGGCGAGCTTTAGTTTGTGTTTGTGTGGTTGCTGTACACAGTGAGATAGTCTTTTCTTGTTTAGATAATTCGGCTGAAATAGAATTGTGAGGCTTTATGAAACGTTGTACGATTCTCGATGAAGACGATTCAACAAACCGACACAACGCACAATGGTAATTTGAATTAGAACGCTATTTGCATTAATTTAACAGCATACTGGTGATCTTAACACTTACAACATTTGATTTTGGCGAACCGACTGAAGTTCAGAGATCTGATGGCGGCCACGACATCGAAGTTGTCAACATGTGTTCTTACATATCTATACAATTGTGTGAAACGTATATTAATACGGTTGATTCCATTCGCTTGTCACATTGCCACATTGTTTCAAGTGGAACACCTTAATCTTAAAAGGCATCTTATCCGAAGTCAAGATAAACATCATGTGATAATTAATATGTAAATCCGAAACATTTTTGGAAAAGGAGATGGACATCCGTTTGTCTATTTAAACAGATATCCCTAGCTCACACCAATTCATCATAATACGACTCCTACACTGGTGTCACGCAATTCCTCGGCGTGACACTCATCTAAACCTTATTTAAGGCTGTATATACCATTCCATTCCGAAGCCTTAAAACTCCTGCTCAAGGGTTTGGGTGAAACATGAGTCTAATATGACGGCCTCACTGACTGAACTATGTTTGACATACCACATAAATCCATGGGTTTACCCAATCGTCAACTATGTTATCTGCCGAATCCATCTTTTTTGTTATCATAATTAGTCTTCAAATCATATATGTGATTTACTCATTGTTTCCGTGTAAAAGAAATGATTACTTTTGCATAGGTTTCCAGACGCAATAAATAATCCAAAGTTGTCATGTACTGAATCTGTTCCTTGGCTAATACCTCTCTTTATATTCCGTATTAGTTAACTTGATGATAACATACGTCAGTCAATCTGGATACCTTGCAAAACCAGTAAGTAGTCAACACCAATTTATATTTGTAATGAATAGAAAGAAGAGTTGGATTCCCCCCACTGGGAATCGAACGCAGTTCTCTGGCTAGCACGGCAAGCGCTGTGGTCCCAATCCTCAAGAACTGATACTAACTTAAGACATTATAGACAATAATAGTGCATGCTGCAAATGAAATACCAAAGTCAAATAAAATGTATAGGGCCGTAATGGTTGTATTTAGCTTAAAGGTGAAGCGTATCGAAGTAATGCAACACATATATTAACAAATGAAACGATGAAGAGAGTTGCTGTTCAAAATTCAGTCTTTATAATATTCCCTATGTCAAGGTATGTTGGCCCCGCACAGACGTTGTTTAGTGGTTTGCGTGTCGGCCTACTTATCTTACTTCGATATACCGCTCCCGTGTTCGAGACTGATTGTCGCTATCAGGTAGTGAATCCTGTCATATAGCTACGGCAATCGCGGGGGTGGTTTTTACGTTTTCCATCGTATTTAAGCAAGGAACAGTGTGAAATGGACAATCCGCCTTCAAACAAGAATAATAACATGATAACGACGTTAAACCCAATTTTAAAAAAAAAATCACGGTATGTCGATTCTTATTTTCGTTGTGCTAAATAAAATCAATACGGTTTTGAGGTTATTATAATTATACGTCTATGTCGATCTTCACAGTGTTTATCCTCTAGTTGGTAGATCATATCTGTCGTTTCGCCGAAAATGGCAATAAAAGAGGTTGTGATGTATTGCAGCAATCCACAATCCATTTATGTTAATGACATCGTTTGACAGCCAAATGTGATAAACTGGCTCTTATGGTGGTAGCCGCAAAATAATGACACACATGAATACAGGAAATAAGAGGTTCAATTCTATCCAAGGAAATCAGCTTTGAAAAGTTTTTGATGTGTCTATTACGTGGTGTTGAAGTTATTTCATTTATGTCCAAGCATCCCAGTGTGATAATGTATGGAACCCGTTGACTTTCCTGTCCCATGCTTTATTGAGCTAGGTCAGTAGAATAAGTCGGCCAAAAATATACATAGCTGAATAAGACTGAATGTACAATTTTTAATTCCCAAGGTCACAACAAAAGTGATTACTGTTGCCGCTGATCAAAATGCCATGGACTTTCTGACAGTCAACCTAATTGATCAATTTGCACTAACAGGCCTGTGGCTCTGGTGCGTTTCTTCTAAGTTTACCTATAATTTAAAACAAACATCGTAAGGCTATATGCGATCAAAGAGAAAGCTTCAAATGGTGACATAATAGGTGCGGTGTTTCGTCTGGTCAACCTAAATTGAATCTGGAGAATTTAGTGCCTATCAGTCTTTCAGGAAGGGTCATTCACAGCAAGTAATCCTATTGTTGACATATTTGCTAAACAAAAGCACAATACATTCAGTTTGCAAATCTCACCCATTTCCAGAAAAGAAATGCGAAACAGAAATATAAATGTGGTGCAAGCCGATCGATTGTAAAGAAGCACAAAGTTAAAACATGCTTATTGAGAATAGAGTGTTATGTGGGCTGTTACTAGAGACCAATGACTATGCTGAACAGCTCAAATGAATATGGTATGGTTATTGGATGTCTTAATATCATCAAAACAGTTAAAGTGGCTATCGGGTATAATGCTTTCTGTTCAGTTACTACTGTCTATTCAATGTTCCAAACCAAGAGAAATTGGCATCGGACACACTTTTCCTTTCTGATTAATCCAACATTTACTTGGCACAATGTGTGAATGGTTTTGTGGCTGTCAACCTGCCTTATATCAGTATAGATCTGTTTGTGTCTTTGATTTGGGGTTTAACGTCATATTTCAACTAACTACCGGTAGACAATGAACAATTCTAATATCCGCCTAGAATTCTATTTCGTTTAGTTATTTTGGTTTTTGTAATGGATGGAAATCCAGATTTGTTTGTTTGATTGGGGTTTAACGTCGTACTCAAGGGTATTTCACTTATGTGACGACGGATTGTCCACTACACACTACTTTTAGCTTTTTTACGGTAGAAAGCCGGGAGGAAATCTCGTAAAAACCACCCCCGTGATTGGCGGAGCCACATCATGTGACTCACTCATATACCTGATGGTAGACAGACGGACTCGATCCCGTGAACGGTACATCGAAGTAGGATAAGTAAGCGCACACGATACCACTAAGTCACGGCCTGGAAATCGAGAAATCTTTACTCTTCCTATATGATAGAACAGCTAGAATGGGATGTAATTGAATGTTGAACGTCGGAAACTTGCAGAAAAGTGTATAATTCCTTATTTTGGACTACAACATTAAGTTATTATTTGTTCAATTGGGGAATTACAGTTGATTAGGTTGGAAAAGGAATGGAAGCCGAATGAAATCATGTCCTGATTTTACAAGAGATTTTTTATCTTCGTTTTTGATTCATACTTAAAATACAGTGCTTATCACAGAGATGTTTTCTAAGCCGTTAAAAGAAATTGATTAACCTTTTAATTTCCACTTTATTTTAACTTCTGTGTGGCAAGACACAAATAATGACATCTTAATTATGATTACATCTACATTTACTATAACGGCTTTCATACACTTGATCAACTTGCGCATGCCAATTGATATCCATACTTCAGGAATCCTCAATTATTTGTAAGTACAAATTACATGTACACGCTGGCCTTATCCGGCAATGATGCTGCACAGTTTACCAGGATACCACAACAAAATCGCTGTAAGAATATGAGGTAGCAAAACAAAGTAGACCTATGTCACTTTATAGCACCTTTAATTAGTATTTTCGCAACTTCTCCATTCTGTTGTTAAAATTATTCGATAACCAATTTTAGGCTATTGCATGTAGAAATACGCATGAAGCCATTATGTTGTTGAATAAATCAATTTTACCCAGATGGACACAACAGGAGCGAAGCTGTTTGAATTAATGAAAATTTGTGGACCGAATTTTATGTCATGTATGACCCCACGATTCCTTTCGACTACTCAAACATAGTCGAAATTACCATACATGATTTTAAGGCAAGTCCACGCTGTATATAACTATCAAGACATTGCTCTATTCAAAAAGGCCGAGGCACATGTCAATGAGGGGGAAGCGAACATGAATATACAATTAAAATAAGAGGCAGATATCGTTTAGCTTAAATTGTGTCACGGTATATTCGGAGTTCCACGGTTTTATACCTTAGATAGTGCGACTTATTTAAAAGTCCTCAAGTAATATAGTTCCAAAACACGATGATTTCATTTTGACTCGATATTTCAGCATTTATTATGCCATCATCAGGAGATAATGGAGGGGGGTGATGGCATAATAACTGCTGTAATATTGGGTCAAAATGAAGTTATCGTTATTCGGAATTACACTTCTTGTGCATTATGTTAAACTCTTCAGTGGAAATAATGGTTTAGTTTATTGAACAATTCTGACCAAATACACGTGAAATACGTTTGTTTCCCAACTGTATCGTGGTTACAGTGGTACGTAATGCTACGAATGTAGAAAGAGCTCAAGCCATAAAAAGATAATTGAACGTTTCAGTGAGACTTGGGAAGTCTGTAGTCTCGCTGGATTCGGTGTATTTGTCGTAGGTCAAATGGACACTGAATTCAATAGTCTCCTCTTGGTTATACCAAAGGGAGAATTTGCGAAGAGAAATGGGGTATATGACTAACTAGTGCATTGACACAACTGCCGCTTTCATACGTCAGGGGGCCCGCAGCCATGGCTTAGTGGTTAGCGTGTGGGCTTACTAATCCTACTTCGATGTATACCCTTCACGGGATCGAGACCGCCTGTCGACCACCAGGTATGGGAGTGATTCACACGATGTGGCTCCGGCAATCTCGGGGGTGGTTTTCTCTCGGTTTTCCACCGTAATTAGGCAACGAACAGTGTGAATGGGACAATCCGTCGTCATTTAAATGAAATACCCTTGAGTACGACGTTAAAACTCAAACAAACATATGATCAGGTGGACGTCACGTGATATAGTTAGATATATAGACATATACGATATTCTTTAAGATTGTCCTGCTCTTGCTAAATAACCTGTATATACTTGGAAGCTTCTTCTCAAATAGAAAAAGACAGATCCTACAACAAAACTACCGATCACACCTTTATCTGCGCATGTATCCTAAGCATAAACACAAAATCCATTAAAAGCGTTCCTGTCTCACCTAACAGAAGAGGGTTTAATCATGCACGATTTTAACAGTTTTGTTTGCGATAATGGAACATCGGTTTCGACTTACAGTTTAAGTGGTTGGAGGTGGAGCGTACTACTTCTATGACATTATCAGAACAATATATCCAATAAAGCCAAAGTGTTGAAATGATAAAAAAAAAGCCATTTATTGACCCTGTTTCTTTTCTGACAATATACAGTTTGTGTAGATGTATGAATTGGCGTGGCGTATTAGTTTTATCAGAATGATTTAAACCATATGATTATAACACGGTCAACCGACATTAACCAGAGAATTAGTAATTTCTCAAAACACATCTGTACAAAATACGAATTTGTGAAAAGTTTAACAACAAAATTGAATTGCTGTCTTTTCCATGAAATAGGATCCTATTTCGGAGTTCCAGGTCCATATATCGTTTCTATAAATTCATGAAGTTGTCCTACATGACAGTTTGGCATCGGTCTCAGGCCCGATATTTAGAATTATACAGCTGAACTGGGCCTTTTCAATGCTCTGAAAGAAGTCGAAGATCTCGATTGATTCTATGCGACTGAGGTCAGTTGGACTCCTGTAGATCTGTGTACAATGCTGTTAATACTTATTAATAGTATTTTAAAAGACACAAAAATCATTTATCCCTATACGCGTAGAACAAAGGTATATGCCAATTGCGCACGTAACCTACTAGTGAGAGGGGGGTGGGGGGGCTTTTTATTTTTGTTTTTAACAGCATGCACCTCTTTTATTCCATTTCACGTTCTTCTCATGCCAGACCAATTAGTGTAAATCTACAGAATCGATGTACCGTGCACATGCTCAAGTCGGCCTGTTGACCATCAGATAGACGAGTGAGTCACACGATGTGGCTATCGCAGGGGTGGTTTTTACGAGGTTTATTCCCTGTATTTCAGCGAATTTAAGCTAATAACAGAGTGAAGTGGACTGTCCGTCGTATTATGTCAAATACCCCTGAGTACTACGTCAAACTCCAATCAAACAAACACACAAACGTATAGCAGTGTATCAAGCGTTCCGTAGAGAGGGCCAATGTTTGCTCAAGGGTCATTCCGTGTCCAGTCAACCAGTTTTCTTAAAAGTTCCCGCTGGACCCTCTCAGATTTTGATGAACTTCAACTAAATAATTTATTGTGTGACAAATCATCACACACAAAATATAAGCCTCATACGACATTTTGTTTCCGAGATACAGCCTCTTGAAATTTCTTCAAAACCTGGGAAAAAAACGCTAATGTGTTTTTTAACTTTGGAAGCTTATTACTTGGGATTGGCAACGGCTATAGAGCTGAACCTTTTTATCCTAACTTACTTTTTCCAAAATTACAAGAACAATTTTTTACGCACACAATGTAGCCACTTTTAGTCGCACATAATTTTGGTGACATCTGAGGTCACCAGGTGTCTATACGAGTGGATATAGGCACCGCGTATCACAGATGTATTATCTATAGGTGGTTGTCTATCGCCATATTCTTGCAATTTGGGATAAAGTTAGTTAGGATAAAAACTTTCAGGTCTATAGCGGTTTCCGATCACAAGTTATAAGCTTCCAAAGTTAGAAAACACACATTCTCGCATTTCCACCATCTTTTTGAGCAAATGTCCACAGGCTGTGTCTCTGAAATGAAATGTCGCATGAGGCTTATTTTGTGTGCGTGTTGATTTGTTACTTAATGGATTATTTTGATGGAGTTTTATCAAAATCTGAGAGGATCGAGCACTGGTTGATTTGACATGAAATGACCCTCAACCGCTATTGGTGAAAACATATCCTTAAAATGTGCACCTATTATTTTCGTGCCTTTATTGGGTTTGCTTGTAAATTGCAAGGTGTAATCTAATACGCACTTAAATTGGCAGTGCAATAATGCTGTTATTGATAGTGATCTTTTTCCGGTTCTTGAAAAAGATACTTGGACGAGTACATGACCGCACTTATTTAGTGAATAGCACAAAATATCCGGTCGTCGGTTGTGTTACTGTTGGCAGTTTTGACTTTATACGATGGTTCTATATTGAACCATTCCACAAGAGAGGTTAGTTGGTATTGGAAGCAAAGGTATATATACTAACCATAGTTGATGTAACATTTTCCAAACAGAAATCCGTGTTCCCCCCTAGTCATAAGCTGAAGAACCTTTAACGGTTCTATTAAGCCATTTTTTTCTAATAGTGAAACCCATCTAAAATACATAGGCCCTGCATTGGTGGTTTGGTGATTAGTGTATCGGCATACTGATCCTCCTTCGTTGTACCGCTCGCAGGTTCAATTCCTTTTTTAGACTTTGGGTATTTAAGCCAGTCACGCGCTTTTTTTTCTCCGGGAATCGCGGGGATGGCTTTCGCGAATTTTCTCTGGGTTTTCCACAAATAGGTAAGGCAGGGTAAGAAATGGTCATATAAGTAAAGAATACCATTCGTTATGACGTTAAACGGCATTGAAACAAACAAATCCACAAAGTTTATTTTATTTCAGACTTCATACAGTCCATATAATAGTAAACATATAGTTACAAGATGAGAAGCAAGCCGGTCCACCACTGAAGGCTTTTTTGAAGTTGAAGAAGAAGAAGAAGAAAATGCTCATCAAGAAGAAACAAATGCTCAGAACTCCAGTCAAATCCTCTTTCCCTACTTATGTTAAAGAACAGTTTTTCTTTCAAAGAGTAATTTATGATATTTATCACCTTATTGGAGCAATATGCAATTTCGGCCATTTTTTTTTTTTGAAACTTAGTGAAATACAACCACATCTATAGTATTGACAGAAATAGCGAAGTTAGTATATAAATTTAAGTGATGACCAATTAGTATTCAAATTATCATGTTAACAACACATCGGTCTGACTATTGAAAAATTACGCCATGACGGCCATATTGTTTTGTGCAATTGGATGAAATGCAATCCCATCCTATGTCTTAGTAGGAGGAATCTAACTTCCAAGTAAATCTGTGAATTAGATCTAAAGTTACATGTATCATGTAAAGTGTAAAATATGGGCCACTTTGTTTTACGAAATTTGATGAAATGCAATCCCATCCGATGTCTTACTAGTGGAAGCTATATTCCAAGTTTATCGGACAATTTTTAACAGTGATAATGTTCACTACATATACAGATATGAATATCGTACAACTAGGCAATGGCGGCCATCTTGTTATACGGAATTTGATGAAATTCAATCCGGTCCATTGCCTTAATAGGAGAGAACATATTTCAAGTTAAGCCGTGAATTTGTAAGAGATATCGTGATCACAACATATACAGACATGACTATTGTACAATAATACAACGGCGGTCATCTTGTTTTACGGAACTTGGTGAAATTCAATTAATCAAGCATTTCTAATCCCCCCCCCCCCCCCCAATCCACCACCTACTATTGTATTGGTGGACAATACGTAACTTATATAAATGATTGATCTGTGTTTTACGTCATGCATAAGGGT
>JAQQZZ010049738.1:0-10120 GCA_030265115.1 Mopalia vespertina | reverse complement strand
GTGGACAATCTGTCGTCATATAAGTGAAATACCCTTGAGTACGACGTTAAACCCCAATCAAACAAACAAACAAACAATCTATTTGTTCTGTCTTGTCTTTGTTTGTTGCCAGTGGTGTGTCGAGAGTAGTTTCCTTCATGAATGATGACACGCCGTCATGTGAGTGAAGTAACCTCAAGTATGGCATTAAACCCCCGAAATATCCTATTCCTTAAAAAAGGATTAATAATAAACCAAAACATGTAGCTTTTAGAAACCATTCTTAAGCTGCTTTTATCTTGTTTTCCAACTAATTAATATGATGACTTTGAGAAATTCAGGATTCACTGACTTTCCTTTGAACATTTGATTATTTCAGAAACAGTGTATAGACTTTTCTATCAATACAAAGCCACTGTGTCGATATATGCCGAAAAAGAAGAATTCTTTAAAGTATAAGATTTGGAAGATAGTTGTATCAACGTGGTTTGAGTATGTAGTAATGGCTTTGATTGCTCTAAATACTGTGGTGCTTATGATGAAGGTGGGTGTTTTTTTAATTATTACCTTAGTTTCCTGTCTCCTTTAGTGAATCGACATAGATTTTATAAATTTTTTAAGTATAAAACTTGAGGTATGTCAGAAGAAATGACTTAAGATTATAAAGACGTATCTAATTAACGCCTGTTCTGGCCGCACACATGGGAAGTAATATGGTCGGTGAGGGCTCTGTGTATTCACGTGCTCTCTCAACTTTGGGGCCACAAGTAATCTGATCAGTGTGTGATTTATGTGCTGAAATGCTCTCTCAGTTATGAGGCCGCACAAAACTTTGCTCCTAGCTTTGGGGCCCACACACAAGATCTTTTTATTTATTTCTTTATCCACTGCTAGTTCGACAGGATTAAATCCCAATTACAGATCAGTGACCAGCATTATTATGGAACGCAAGCTGGGTAGTGAATTAACCCAGAAAACCCATGACCCTGTGCAGGTTGCTCCCATATGGTCTGCAGGAATCGATCCCATGACCTGAGAGGTCAGGGGGTATGTGGGCCAGAAGCACACTCTCTAGTCCGTACTCTGCCATGGTTGCCCCAATACTAATATGGTACAGGGGAACTGTGTGCTCTCCAGTTCTATCATTTAAAGGGCCTAACACAATATCAGTCAGGAAGTAGCAGAATTCTAACATTTGCCTATTGTGATTTTAGAATTTTACGGGGCTACATGTATACAGGTTACCTATACTAATGCCTGGGGGTGGGTAGGTTCAATTTAAACATCTGCCTTTTTACATGTAATAACATTTTTTACATTATCTTTCCTGATAATACTTTGCCTTTGGTAAAATTGAAGAGGTATTTGCTGTTTTGTAATAATTACATTAAAGAAAAAATTATATCATCATCATTACTTATGCATCAACAATTTGTTTATTTTAAAAAAGATTGATAAGTACTGTTGTCAGCATGGCGTACAACCAATGTTTTTATTCCCCGATTTATTCCAAAACCCTTGTGGCATTACATGTACAATCATACATGTTTCAGGTGAAATCTCCATTGTTGGAGGAGAGATTGTGAAAAGAATGTTTCTGAATTACAATTGATCTGAAGAGTCTTTGTGGCATAACTATTTGTTTCCTGGATCAATTTTGCATGTTGTCCAAGGCTGGTTGTCATGACTACAAATAGAACAATGTTAGACCTGTCTTACTATTGATATTTTCATCTTTAATGCTTACTATTCCCTCACAGCCAAATCTTACTGGATCCTATAGGATAATAAGATCCTATAGGATTTAGACAATTCTATAGGATTCTATAGATAAAATCCTATAGGATTTAGACAATTCTATAGGATTCTATAGATAAAATCCTATAGGATATAGACAATTCTATAGGATTCTATAGATAAAATCCTATAGGATTTAGACAATTCAATAGGATTCTATAGATAAAATCCTGTATGATTTAGACAATTCTATAGGATTCTATAGATAAAATCCTGTAGGATATAGACAATTCTATAGGATTCTATAGATAAAATCCTGTAGTATTTTGGACAAAATCTTATAGGATCTTTTTGTAACATAAGCGTCTGGCCATGAGCAGTTTGTTTGAAGAGCAGCAATGCTGTCTTTACTTAGCACTGGAGGAAGATTAACTTTCCAAAATCATCAAAACACTTCACATGTTATGGTTGTGTCGGTGTCAATTATTGTTGGAGTACACCGTCGTCATATTAATGAAGCTCCCTTAAGCACGATGTAAAACACCAATCAATAAATCAATGCATTGTGTTCATCAGAGAAACAGTTTATTTATTTCTTTGTACATGTATTTAGGCTAATTTCACTAATTGTGATGCTTCACTAACCCTTCTGTATTCTGTATAAAACAACATTAAATATACTTACCTAAATTGTTTGTACACACAGCGAGACACATTGCACTAGCTGCTTTAGTGCATGTAGATGCTGCCAAAGGTTATATGAAAATAGTATGTTGATTGTTGTTTTATTTATAGCAAGGGTTAGTCTCTCGGATCTAGCATATAATCATGAATTGAAAGCGTCATTAATTTTTTACTACCTTTTTTGTCCCCTGGCATCTCTCTAGTATAATGGTGCTACCTCTAAGTATGATGATATCATGCAGGCCCTCAATATAACCTTCACAAGCCTCTTTGGCCTTGAAGTCATATTGAAATTGGCCGGCTTCGGCTTTCGGGTAAGAATGTTACACTCATGAACAAAGGTTTTATTATTTTTTTTGAATTTTTATCATGCTGGCAATAGTAGAAGTGAGGAGATATCTCAACCAAACCTAACCAGCAGGTATTGTCTGGCTTTCTGTCCATGGATGAAGGAGTTACAATTATTATATAACCATGAACTTTTTGCCCAAATTATGGCAGGCTTGATAGTTGTCTGAAATCTGTCTAAAAAAAAATCAGACCTTGAAAATAAATTTGAGCTATTATTGAAATCTAAAATGAAATTGAAATTAAATTTTTATACCCTTGAAATAATAGTCCCCATTGTTTCTAGTTGAGCGCGATTCTTTGACAGATCTCCCTCCAATAGGCAAAATCTGTTCTAGTTAGTTTGGTTGAGATGTAAGGCTAGCTGTAGTTTGGGAGATGGATGTACTGCACTTTTTAAATCAATCCAGGAGTCACTTTTTGTACAGATTTTGCCCGGGTGAAGATGTTGACGTACAGCTGCTTTGTAACACGCTATTCTTTTATACAGGGTGTTTTTCATTAAAGAAAACAAATCATTCCTTGTTTGACGGTTTTGTTAGAAAACTGCAAGGTTTTTCTAGAAATGGGAAGTAATTATAACGAGAAGTGTTTGGACAGTTTTTCTAAACTTAATCCTTCATCACTTTCCACAAACTACTGTCGTTTTAAGGCCACTTAATCCAGAATAAATATAAACATATTCTTAAAGATTTGTTACAATAGCAGTCATCTATATGGACTGCTCCAATTGTACACTTCAGTTTTGTTGTTGACAATTTCACTGAGAAATATGGTTTTCACACTGTAGTAGTTTCCTGTGATCCAATGTTTGCCAAAGAATGATTTGTCTTTTTTAAATTTTATTCTGAGGCAGTATTATACTGCATATATTAACATTTTTTTCTTTGGTTTTGGTTGTTTGTTTTGGTTTTTGCAACGGTGTTATGAACTAATTTTTTTTATACTATCTCACAAATAACATTACATCCTCTTTTTACGGCAGTACGACCCATCCGCAAGCGATACAAATTGCACTCAACATGGCAACTCTACACTTGCCACAAGGTATCTAAATACCAGCCTTACGTCATTATTCGCAATGGAGTGTTTCCTTAAACTGCTGGCGTTTGGGATAAAGGTTTGATCCATGATTCTGACTATATTGTCAAGTGCTGCAACTCTCCTTGTAGTCAACTCTTCAGTTTTTGTACCTTTTTTGTCCCGTAATACTGCCATTTTTCTGTTGATTTCATATATAAATGTTGTGCAATCGATTCTGTTCAGTGTACAGTCCTACGCAATATCACAGACAAGCAATACCCTTTTGTGGCAATTAATGCTATCATTTTGTGTTTTGTTGAAGCTCACTATAAAAACTGCTATTCACATAAAACTTTGATCACTCTGAAAACAGACCCAGAAGAAAAATATCACATGTAACACATGTATTCTATACAGCACTTAACGTGGCCAGACATCATAGCTGCTGCCATTGACTCAATCGCTTAGTAAATAAAATACCGGTTACACTATATTTAGATAATTACCAAACTAATGCCTTAAAAACTGTCCATGTAATTTAATGTAATATATATTCCAGGATAACTAAGATGATCCTAATTTATGCTATCACTGTCATCTTCATAGACTTGTTAATTGGTAAGAAAAATATGATTGCTTAGCTTTGCAAGACAATGACAGAAATGTTTTTGTTAAAGTAACTCTTTTATCATCTGATAATCAAGCTTTGTAAAATTACAAAAGGAGAACTATTTTAACTAACATTGTTATCAACAGACATTCTTGCTTTGCAAAATAACCAAAGTAGAAATGTTTAACTAACATTTTTATACAACACTCTCGCTTTGCAAAATAACAAAATTAGAAATAATTTAACTAACATTGTTTTCAACCGACACTATTGCTTTGCAAAATAACCAAAGTAGAAATTGTATAACTAACATATTTATCAACAAACAATCTTTCTTTGCTAAAAAAAAACAAAGAAATATTTTAACTAACATTGTTATCAACAGATACTCTCGTTTGCAAAATAACCAAAGTAGAAATTGTTTAACTAACATATTAATCAACAGACAATCTTGCTTTGTTAAAAAAAAAACAAAGTAGAGATATTTTAACTAACATTGTTATCAACAGACACTCTTGCTTTGTAAAAACAGACCAGTAGAAATATTTTAACTTACATTTTTATCAACATACTCATGCTTTGCAGAATAGCCAAAGTAGAAATATTGTAACTAATATTGTTATCAAAAGACACTCTTGCATTGCTAAAGAACAAGAAAGTAGAAGTATTTTAACTAACATTTTTATCAAAAGACACTATTGCTTTTAAAAATAACTGAAGTAGAAATATATAAATAACATTGTTATCAACAGACATTCTCGCTTTGCAAAATAACCAAAGTAGAAGTATTTTAACTAACATTGTTATCAACAGATGTTCTTGTTTTGCAAAATAGCCAAAGTAGAAATATTTTAATTAACATTGTTATCAACAGACACTCTTGCTTAACAAAGAAAAAGTATTTTAACTAGCATTGTAATAAACAGACATTCTTGCTTTTCAAAATAACAAAAGTAGAAATATTTTAACTAACATGGTAATAAACAGACATTCTTGCTTTTCAAAATAACAAAAGTAGAAATATTTTAACTAACATGGTTGTCAACTGATAACCGACCGTAGCAAAGGTTATGAGGGAATATAGAAATAGACTGACTAACAAATTTCTCAACTTACAATCTAGCTTCGCGGCGTTGCAAGATTAGCAAATTAATTGAAGATTTCAGCCCCATTTGACCTATTCATTACATATTCAATTTTCTGATTTTAATAACTGACCTGTGGGTAGGGACAAACATTTTTTTTTTCACTCCTAAGAAACCAAAAGAACTTTTAGTTATCCTTTTGCATTCAAATATAACCTGTCCTTATTATGTTCAGTTAAACACGAATCAATCAACTGTCATCTTCCCTTATTCTCCTCTAACATATACAAGTTATCAGTGAGAAAGGCAGCAAGGTTAAGCTCATTAAAGTTATCAGTTTCAAACTTTTTATAAAGGAGATGGATAAATAAGTGTTTAATTTTACCCTGTGGGTTAAAACCTATTGGTCATTTCAATGTATACTTGGTGACTAAGAGATGCATATTAAAACAATAGCAAAAGGAGAGAAGTTGGAAATGTGCACTTAAAGCAGAATACACTAAATCACCTCCAATTTCGTCCATAATATGGCAACTTTAAAAGTTATTTTAAGGACTTCGAAATGGTTCCTGGAAGACAGATTAAACATTTTTCAGTTAGAAAACACCAGGGTTTCTCAGAAAACATAAATTTGTTTCCCAGGAACTATATCTAAGTCCTTAAAATGACTTTTAAAGTAGCCATATTATGGACGAAATTGGAGGTGATTTAGGGTACTTTTATATAAAATAGTTAGGGATTTTAGGTGTATGATTTTTTTATCCGTTTCAGTCTACAAGCTAGCTTCCCGTATTATCTCACTACATCTAATTCATTTTTACTCAAGACCATCTCAAGCATTGTTTACATGTATTTCAGTGGTTTAAGAAGAGCTGTGTAACATTGAATCTTTAATATCATTCCTCAAAGCAAACAAACTCTTGTTGGTGTCAACATAAAATCACCAAAAACACTTCGTTATGACGACGTTATCCATATGTGGGCTTATTAGTGGGCTTTGCTGTTTGATTTACACGCAGACTACCTACAGGTCCCACAGGTCACTATTCTGCCCTTCTTAAATTTTTGCAGACAAAAAGTGAATAGATCTGTGAAAATGTTCACGAACTCGCTTGGTACAAAGTCTTAGCATTGTGTTTCATTCGTGATCCTCTCGCCAACTATATCCCCCGATTGAAAGCAAAAGAACCGTTTCTGGATCTATACCCAAGGATGTATTGTACATGTACTTGCTGATTAAGAGGGGGGGTGGGGGGGTGTTCTGGAAGAAAACCAATAGTATTTTTAGCTGTAATTTTTTCCTCAAGAAGAAGAAATTCTAGCAATTTTTTGCAAAGCCTATTGAATTGAGGATGGAGTGTTTTCAAAAGTACCCTGTATTTATTAATTTCAGTTTATAAATCACAACTTTGCATTTTAGTTTAAATTAGCATTTACACCATTGCCTTTTTAATCTTTGAACATTATTCTTTACCCCAGAACACCTTCATTCGCTACATACTGCACGTTGCATGTTGTTTTTAACAATAATCTTGAGCATGTTTACATTTTTCCATCATTTGTGATTGTCGTTGTTTGTTGATATTTGGTATACTGATTAATTACTTACAATAATTATCAAAAACATGAAATGTTGTTATTCTGGTCATTGGTTGTAATTTACAAGTAAATTCTAAGCTGGATTAAATATTTTTATTATTATATATATTTATTCAAATTTGAAATTTTCATGGAACGGAATACTTGATCAATTTATTATCTAAATTTTTTCCATTTGTAACCTGGACAAAGTAACACATTTAAAGTTACTTGTTTTAAAGTCTTTGTAAAATTAAAAAAAATTTAAGTAATACATTTGATAGCTTCTTAAGCATAGCTTAAAATCTCATCTGCTGTCAGTGAAAAGAGACACCAGGCCTGTGTCCAACACTGTCCAGTCTTGAATTAAGTCTGCTTTTTAAGTGTTACTTGTTCAAGAAATCGACTGCTACTGTCCCCGGTGAATCTAGCTAGCACTTTGAACAGGCTAACAGCTGTCCTATAAATAAAGTGAAAATATGTTTAAATGCATAGTTTACTGTTGTTACCACAAATTTTCATTCTTGTGTCTCTTTGAAAATATTTCTCTGTAGAACTATTTCCGAGATGGTTGGAATGTGTTTGATTTCATCACAGTTCTGGGGAGTGCCATTGACGTGGTCATCAGTGAAGTAAAGGTATATTATTAATTCTTTTAATTTAATTTTTATTTTATCTTTTTTTTTTTCAATTTTTTCTTCCATTGAATAGAAATACATCTTGACAGTAACAAATTGATTGTCACAATTTTTAAAAGCTGGCTTCCTTTTGCCTTTGCTTGTTCTTTAATTGAAAGGGATTCTTTCTTCCTTTTTGTTCCTTTTTGTTTTGCTGCAATACAGTACTTTGTAGTCCTAATTAGGTTTTGCTTATTAAAATACTATGATGTTATGAAAAAACCCATTGTACTGTTTGCTTTCTCCCACAAGATTGAAGTCCTTTTGTGATCCGTTTATTTAAAATGTGTGTAGCTACATGTTTGTTATTATTGTAAAATCTTTATTTTCAGAAACCATAAAAATCTTGTTACTTGTATTAATGCTTGTATAAAATATAAATATGAATGTGTTTAATTAAGTGTGGAAAAACTGTAAATTTATGCATTTCATGAAAATGGATATCTGTAAAACTAACACTGTATACCTGGATTACAATTTGTTTATTCAGCTGTTTGAGGTAAGATTGGGCTAGAGGGGAAAGTTCCATCTTGTTTTACTAGATTGGACTAGAATGGAAAGTTTTCTCTTATTTTACTCTCTGCCCACAAAAACCAATGGCTGAGTTACCGAACTCAAATATAAACCATTATTTTCTCTGCAAAAAAATTTAAAGTGCACAACCATAACCTGATAAATATTACTGACATAATACAAACATTTAAAAACTCATTTTAGATTGATAATTTTGATTGCCGCTTTGAATAAATCTGGCGAGTTAATTATTGGTTAATGGTTAAAATCTAAGAGAAGCTCACTGTAAGTCTTTGTTTATTTGCCAGTTCAACAGTGTTTTCTTAAACAGCCTTTAATTGTAAAGAAAATAATTATTTTTTATATTTTTTATTTATTTTTCACACTGTCCTGATGACAAATTTAAACGATTATTAAATATCATAGGAGAGTGATCCTGCCAATAGAGAATTTCATCCGGCACTTGAAGTGAGAAACTAGTTCAACATTGACTTGGCTGGAGATTTGCTAGACTTGCCCAATCCCTGTTCATTTCACAATTTTAATATTCAGAAAAATGTATACAGTAAAATGTAATTAGTCATAAATATTTGATGAAATATATATATATTTTGTTTTCCTCTTAATTAATATTTGTAACTTGACAGAATAAAACTGGGCAAAAATGTCAAAGAACAGGCCTTATTTAATCTTTGGCAACTAAACAATAACCAGTTTGAACTTCTGGGGCGGGTTGCTTGAAGCGCTATTAAATTTAATCCTCTATTAGATGAGGTCACACATGTTGAAGGTCTATCTCTAATCCGCTATCAGTGATTCAAGCTGGTGTCCGCGAATAACACTCTTTCGAGCAGCTGGCTCCAGGAGATTGAACTTTTTGCAGTTTTGCAGTTTGCAGAAAAACATTTTGTGAGTGAAAAAAATTAAGGTCGATAAAATTGTTTAAAGTTATACAAGTTAGTGTGTGTAAATATTTTGTTGTGCACATAGCTTTAAAATTTCTTTTACCACACTAGGCACATATATTTTTTTAATTTGCCCCCAGGTTACGAGATTGGCACGGTTGTTTTGCTTACAAATCCCTTTATACAAAACTCCTTTTTTGGCTCTCATATGCTGCCCAAGCCATATCAAAGAAAGAAAAGTTACATCATTAGGCTCAGGCCTGTGCTGTTGGGGAGAATGGGTCTTCCCATGGTTACGCAAATTTATTTTAAGAGGACTGATTTATAGGTTTCACAAAATGTTTGCAGTGTTCATCTTAATTTGCATATTTGCTACTGATTTTGACAAATTTTGACATTCCAGTTATCAATGAAGTTTGTATCATAAACAAGTTTTGCTTTATTTTTTAAAAATGCACATATATATGTATTAACAAAATCAGTAAAACAGTGGCAAATGCAAATATAAGGTTATCTCACAAAATTTTAGAAGACCGATTTTAGGGTTTTACGAGAATAGATTACGGCACAGGCCTGGGGCTTGATGAGACTGCGCTTGGGTGATGGAAAAGCTTTATTTTTGTTTTATCTCAACAGCCACCAGCAAGAGCCTCCTATCTTGCACCATTGTCATTTTTGAAGTAGCTTTTAGACTAAACAGGACTAGACTCCGTCCATTTTCCCCATCTTAAATTATTTCCATCTCAATGGGTTATCCAATGTCTTGACACATATTTAGTACGTAGCACTGGTGTGTTTGAGACTCTGAAGAAGTCATTTGAAGCACCATCTCTCAGTCAAATCTGCCTGAAACCCCCAGTTTGTACATTTATACCCAATTAAACAAAGAAACTATAAGCATTCAATACCCTAAATCACCTCCAATTTCGTCCATAATATGGCTACTTTAAAAGTTATTTTAAAGATTAAGATATGGTTCCT
>JAQQZZ010049727.1:0-10120 GCA_030265115.1 Mopalia vespertina | reverse complement strand
ATGCCGGTCTTGCAGGCACGTTTTGCTACATGAGAGACAAAACTAAGATTTGAATAGTATTAGCTACCTAACGACACCGGTTAACCAATTAATGTTCACATAAAACCTCATCTTAATTTCTTTTTTTTATTTGCATGTCAGAAAGTTGTTTTGTTATAAGCCATGCCTCGATTTGTGAAACTTACTTTAATTCAAACCGACAACAAAAAAAATTGATAAGAATAAAATTTGACCCGAATTAGGAACCCAGTCACATGGCACCTGATCACCACAAAAACAACGCTGTTAGCCAAAATATTGAATCGTGTTGTGTCGATCTGGTGGCATAAAAAAAATAAACAAAAAAAACAATCAGACATTATAATTTGAATGTTAAAATATTTTCTGCTTACAAACATTTATTTAGCATACGACCTCATGGATACAAGATTCAAAGATTCAAGTCGTTAGCCGTCCATCAACATGTTTAGAATTCGTTCTGTTCGAAACACATTTTATTTTCTACGCTCTTATTCAGATATTAAGCGAAATCCGTTCGATGTAACAAAACGTACTGCCATGGTTTGTGCAGAAGTTTTATGGACTGGCACATTGCCTAGGATTTGGTAGTTGCAATCTTCACGAATAACGCAGCGAAAGCTCTATTACGTTCTAATTAGCGCTCGTTTAAAATAATTATATTCTCTTGTCTTAAGAATTTATTTTTCATACTTTAGAAACTGTTCGTTACTTATTGTAATTGCCAACAAACAATGGCAAGACAGGACAATCTCAAGGCGCAAAACAAAGGCGTCCTCAAATAATCGGCTTAATGATGTCACTTCACTGTTATAGCTTTAGGGCAGCAGAAATCTACATTCATGAACCGCTTAGAGAAACAGAGATTTATAGTCTTACCGAAAAGCAACGCACAGAATAACAACAACAGCAACAAGCACAACAACAACAACGCAAATGACATCAGTTTTATCCTGCTCTACAGCAGGGAGTTCTTGGTTAGCTTCCACATTATCTGCAGACAAACATTGAAATGTGCATGATATTTTAATCAATAAAAGCGTCACATGGTTGGTTTAAACAATACAAGTTTATAGAGGATGGGAATGCCAGTTCATCAACAAAAAACTTAAAATAAAACGTCTATTTTCCATTTCAGTTTAGTTTAAATCACCTGAATGAAATATTTTTTGTTTTTTTTGTTTTTATATATTTCGGTTGCACAATATCCACCAATATAAGGTACAGTACCTCAGGGTAGGTTGAACATCGTTTCAAAAGTAACTCGACCAAAGATAGGAACATCCCTCTGCGACTAAAAAAGCCGGTACACTTTTATCATAGGGGCTGATTTGTTTGAAGAATTAAGAGATAAATAATGTCCTTTGCCTTCAAAGATGTGTTGCCTTTCTACCGTCACGACGTGCGTGACGTCATTTAAGCGCGACTATCCCGCATGCTGTAGAGACAGAGTATCGCTTGATAAAACTTGAATTACCTCCCTTGCCAATTTTTCCAGACCCCACTGGTCTATATCAAACTATATATAAAATATCATATTATTGAGAAGATTTCATCGATGAAATGCACGGTAAAAACAAACCATACTTGTTTTGCAGGTGTCTCCTTGCCATCCTGGCTTACATCGGGTACATCGCCCATCTACATGATTACAGGATGATTTCCCATCTAAACAATCCCCACAGGTCTCCCGACATCCACCACCGTAAGTTCCATTTCTACATTCTGATCAAACAGAGACGAAGAGGCACAATGGCTCGTTTGCTTGTTGAAGTAGTGTTTAACGTTGTACTCAATGGTTCGTTCACTGATATGGCGACTTTACATTCCCTGTTTGTGGTGGGATACTGGGAGGAAATCTCTTATAACCACCTGTCATCTGCCATATACTTCCATCGTAGACCCATGGTTGACAGTCTAATGTATCACCCTCAACGCGTCAGCGTGTCCTCGTGAAGTGTTAACAAATTTACAGTACAAATACAATATAAAACATACACATTAAAATCTGAGATAGTTTAGATAAAATACAAGTGTTGTACCGATGTCTACATTACTATTTGTGGTCAAAGATAAACTTTTTATTTACTCCATAGATCTGGAATTAAATAGCGTGAATCGGTTTCACTCCAATGTGTAATCTTTCCAAATTTTGTCCAATTTGACCAAAAACCTAAACTATAGCTCGTTTTCAAACAGTGTCTAAGTTTTCCAATGAGAAGCACACATATTTTAAATGAACTGTTTTGAAGTAACCTTCCGTATATTTAAATCACTCACCAACAAACACTCCTTTTTCTGGCTCAATATACGTTTTAAGTGATACCTGTTTTATAATCAGATTCTCTATAACCGTCCTCACGGGTCTTACAGAAGTCAAAGACAACACTGAAAACACACCTTACAGAAGTTATAAACAACACTGAACACAGACCTTACAGAAGTTACAAACAACACTGAACACAGACCTTACAGAAGTTATAAACAACACTGGGCACAGACCTTACAGAATTCAAATACAACATTGAATACATACCTAACAGAGGTCATACATAACACTGAACACATACCTAACAGAAGTCAAAGAAAACACTGAGCACACACCTAACAGAAGTCAAAGAAAACACTGAACACACACGTAACAGAAGTCACAGAAAACAGTGAACACATACTTTATCATAAGCTATGATTTCTTTGAAGAAGAGATAGCTAATGGTTTGTGACAATGAATTGAAATCTCAAGAGGTGAAACCTCGGGAGTAACAGACAATGCTTTATCCTTTGCCTTCAAAACGGTCCAGATGTGTTGCCTTTTTTTACAACGTCACGTCGTTTGTGGTGTCATGTTAAGTGCTAATATGCCGAATACTGTAACGACAGAGTATCGCTTTATAAACTTCCAAAATTCCCAGACACCCACTGGTCTTTATAAAATTATTGCACTATGGACATATTATTGTGAGGATTTCCTCGATGAAGTGCACGGTAAAAACAAACCATACTTGTTTTGCAAGTGTCTCCTTGCCATCCTGGCTTACATCGGGTACACCGCCCATCTACACGATTACAGGATGATTTCCCATCTAAACAATTCCCACAGGTCTCCTGACATCGACCACCGTAAGTTCCATTTGTACATTCTGATCAAACAGAGACGAAGAGGCACAATGGCTTGTTTGCTTGTTGGAGTAGTGTTTAACGTTGTACTCAACTGTTTTGTTATGTTATATATTTCGGTTGCACAATATCCACCAATATAAGTTAGAGTAGCTGAGGGTAAGTTGAGCATCGTTTCAAAAGTAACTCGGCCAAAGATAGGAACAATCATCTGCGACTAAAAAAGCCGGTACACTATTGTCATAGGGGCTGATTTGTTTGAAGATTGAGATAAATAATGTCCTTTGCCTTCACAATCGTCGAGATGTGTGGCCTTTCAAACGTCACCACGTGCGTGACTTCATTTAAGCGCAACTATCCCGCATGCTGTAGAGACAGAGTATCGCTTTATAAAATTGAATTACCTCCATTGCCAATTTTTCCAGACCCCACTGGTCTATATAAAACTATATATAAAATATCATATTATTGAGAACATTTCATCGATGAAATGCACGGTAAAAACAAACCATACTTGTTTTGCAGGTGTCTCCTTGCCACCCTGGCTTACATCGGGTACACCGCCCATCTACATGATTACAGGATGATTTCCCATCTAAACAATTCCCACAGGTCTCCTGACATCCACCACCGTAAGTTCCATTTGTACATTCTGATCAAACAGAGACGAAGAGACACAATGGCTTGTTTGCTTGTTGGAGTGGTGTTTAACGTTGTACTCAATAGCATTTCACTGATATGGCGACTTTACACTCCCTGTTTGTGATGGGAGGAAATCTCCTATAACCACCCGTCGTCTGCCATATACTTCCCTCGTAGACCCATGGCTGACAGTCTAATGTATCACCCTTAACGCCTCAGCGTGTCCTCATGTATAATAATAAATTGACAGTATATATACTAAAAAATATACACACTAAAATACAAGTGTGGTACCGATGACTACATTACTATTTGTGGTAAAAAAGAAACTATATTTACACCAAAAATCTGGAATTAAATAGCGTGAATCGTTTTCACTCCAATAGATAATCTTTCCAAAAACAGAAACTTTAGCTCGTTTTCAAACAGTGTCTAAATTTCGCAATAAGAAGCACAGATATTTAAATGGACTGTTTTGAAGTAACCTTCAGTATATTTAAAATCACTCACCAACAAACATTTATTTTTCTGGTTCAAGATATGCTTTAAGTGATACCTGTTTTACACTCAGATCCATAATAACCGTTCTCACAATTCCCAGTAATGTTATTTGTTGGACATGCCCCGTTATACACATTACATCTCTTTGAACGACAATGTCCACAAGTTCCATCACAGTCAGCACCATATGTTCCATCTGCACAAGCTGCAACATCAACGAAATATTCAGCCAACTAAATGTATGCTTGACACCTACTGTTTTTTGTGGGGATAGTGAAGTTTCTGGGTAGTTACTAGTACTGTGGAACAACATGATATGTACTAGAGGTAGGCCTAGATAAAAGCCAACAACGTAAAAATGATGTACGCACCAAGGACACAGTACCGATACAGAAGTTCTATTAAGTTACATGTGTTGGACAATATTTATTTTTAATGGCTCTTAAGGACAAACAAGTCAAAGGTGTAAGAGAGATTCAAGATATTGGATTTGATTACAAATAAAGCTCATAGATTGTCTTAAAACAGTAGAAAGATAACAAAGCACATCAATTGCTTTCACATATTTTTGAGATGCTTAACGTTCGCATAAATTAATATACTATACAGCGGACTGCTAATATTAATTAGTTGGAAATTTGATGCTGGTCATTGTGCAAGTAAATATTCAGGTGGGTAAAGACCTCATACGAGTGACGCTTGGCGTAGAATCGTTTGACAAAAGTACATTCTACTTGAGGATGTTCCTCTGAAATATTTCAAGTGCTTCCAATTAGACACTAAAATTGATCTTTTGAATCGGATCAATATAAATCAGACGACATTTGACCTGTGTTACAAGTTGGTCCTTTCCACCCGCTCATACATCTGGGTGTACGTTCTGGACAATGACCTGTGTCCTTGAGTAAGGGCTCATTCCCATAGCAGTTACCGCTACCGGCTCCATTCCTTCCAGCAGAGCCTACTTAAAAAGAGAGAAAAATAAAACTGCGTGAAAGATAAAAAAGAACTCACGCCGATGTAATTAATATCGTATTTGGAATATTTTCAAATCGTCAGCACAATTTACAAATCACCTCGAAAGTCCACGCAGCATGGTCATCCACCAGCAACTGCTTGCTGTGTGTGAGACTACAGATATTTGAGTTTTCTCGATTAAAGAAATGGAAACCTCTTATTTTACACTGGGTTAACTTAATCAGCTTTAAAAAATAGTTACGAAATGATCCTAAAGAAAATTAGAATAGTAATACATTTGAAAGAAAGGATTTTTTTCTTTACAAATTTCTTCAATTTCAGAAAAGCTAGAAAAATTCGGAAATTAATAATATATGGGATTATGTAGACAACCAGCAGGTGCCTGTTTAGCTTACGTTTAGTCGTTTATGTAATGGCTTATATAGTAGCTGCTGGAGAGGTGTGTAATTGTGGTCAACCTTGTTGGAGCCCATCTATCTCATGCTGATGAAACATGTGTTCAAACTATTTCTTTACTTCTGTATCGATCTACATTTCAGTATAATACATAACGGGCATTCACATGCTACACTGACCTAATTTAAAATAATCCATACCAGCACAATTTGCTTTCCCCTCTTCTAACCATATTTATACGAAATTTGTGAGTAAATATGTAGCAAAATCCAAATTAGAAAGAAACAAACCAATTCAATTTACTATCTACCACCATATGTATCCCACGACAAAAGAGGTTATGTACATGCTATGACTTCATCAATATGTCCTTCTGAAGTTAACTTATTGACTTAAATTAACCGTGTGGTCAGATAGGCCTACAGTAAACTGTGATAGCGTGTACGACGTCCGATGTAGGCCTTGAAATGTCAAAGCTGTCGGTTGAACGGAGTGAATAATGTGGTCTGCTCCCACCAGATCGGTCTATATGTTGAACTTATTAAATGGATGTAATATAATGAAACAACGGTCATGGTTTCGATTTCAGATGGAGGGATGCAGGTTCTTTTTAACACACTAAAAGATAATTAAATAATTAAGGTGTTTTATCACGGCTTACACTATACAGGTATTGCGCTATCAGTATATCGGTGTAGGGAATCATACAAGCCCCAGTAGTCATATAGACCAACCCCGAGGTCTAAGAGACTATCTGTTTGTATAACTCAGTATAGACCGTTTTAATTGGCATTATCTGTTTTATGAGTAAGTTATAATGAACAATCAAACAACACTGATCACATAATTAACATAAGTCATAGACAACACCAAACACAGACCTTAGAGAAGGCATAAACGCCACTTAGTAAACACCTCACAAATGTCAAAGACAACACTGAGCACACACCTTACAGAAGACATAGACAGCACTGAGTAAACACCTCACAAAGTCAAAGACAACACTGAGCACAGATCTTACAGAAGACAGAGACAGCACTAAGCAAACATCTCACAAAAGTCAAAGACAACACTGAGCACACACCTTACAGAAGACATAGACAGCACTGAGTAAACACCTCACAAAAGTCAAAGACAACACTAAGCACAGACCTTACAGAAGTCATAGACAGCCCTGAGTAAACACCTCACAAAGTCAAAGACTACACTGAGCACAGACCTTACAGAAGACATAGACAGCACTAAGCAAATACCCCACAAAAGTCAAAGACAACACTGAGCACAGACTTTACAGAAGACATAGACAGCTATGAGCAAACACCTCACAAAAGTCAAAGACAACACTGAGAACTGATCTTACATAGGCCAGAGACAACACTGAACACAGACCTCACAGAAGTTATAGACAACACTTAGCGCAGACCTTACATACATTATATATAACACTAAACACTGACCTTACAGAAGTCAAGGACAGCACTGAGCAAACACCTCGCAAACATCAAAGACAACACTGAACACATACCTTACAAAAGTCAAAGACAACACTGAGAACTGATCTTACATAAGCCAGAGACAACGCTGAACACAGAAATCATAGAAATCAGAGACAACACTTAACACAGACCTCACAGGAGTTGTACTCAACACTTAGCACAGACCTTACGTAATTCATGGACATTACTGAGCAAAGACCTTAGACAAGTTATAGAAAACACTGAGCAAACACCTTACATACGCTATAAACATACTGAACACAGACCTTACAGGAGTTTCAGACACGCTTAACACAGACATCACAAAAGTCATAGACAGCAATGACCACACGCCTTTAAATACATATGTCATAGTAAACACTGAGCACAGACCTTACAAAAGTCATAGACAACACTGAGCACAAACCATACAGAAAACATGGACACCAGTGAACACTGACCTGTGAGCAAGACAACACTTGGCGCAGAGCTCACACAGGTCATAAATGACACCTGACACAGACCTTACATAAGCCACAGAAAACACTGAGCACAGACCTTACAGAAGGCATAGACAACATGCACTGAGCACAAACCAGACAGAAATGATAGATAACACTGAGTACTGACCTTACATAAGTCATGGACAACACTGAGCACAGACCTTAGACGTGTTATAGAAAACACTGAGCACAAACCTTATATAAGTCATGGACAATACTGAGCACAGACCTTAGACAAGTTATAAAACACACTGAGCACAAACCTTAATGAAGTCATAGACAACATAGGCATATACTTTATAGGAGTCCTAGATAACACAGAGCACAGACCTCACATAGATTGATCGATTGATCGATTGATTGATTGATTGATTTATGGATTGATTGATTAATTGACTGATTGTCGTCGCTGGACATTTCACTTTTATGACAAAGGTGTTATCCATAGTATAGGCACACTAACACTACCATAAAATTTCAGTTTTGTTTTGCTGGTAAGATCAATGTTAAAAAAGTACAAACAATACGAATAAACTTGAAACATAAATCAAAATACGAAAGTACATCTAGAGTCACAAATTAAAGAGCGACGAAAAATACTTGATATATAATTGTAAAATTATATTTTCCAAGCTTTTGGAGGTAACTATCTCCATCATCAGGGAAATGGCAAATTGACATTTCTCAGATGATGGCGATAGTTACAACCGAAAGCATGGAAAATATAATTTTATAATTATTTTATAATTATGTAATATAATTAGCTTTCACTTATGAGTTTAGTTAATCCACTCCATACCGGAATATTTATATATCTAGAGTCCCTCTACTCAGGCTAACTTTTTCTCCTCCTGTTAGTAAGAGTCTTAAATGTTCTGTTTTGTCGTAATTGACGACAAAACACAATTTTTTCAAAGCGGGTCAGTACATCGACTAGGGTATGTTCTGACCGTTTTCGTTGACACTAAATTCAAGTGTCTTAACGTTAATTATATCATGAATAATATGTCCACATCCTTGTGCCAGCGAGATTAACATGTGATGATACATTCATAAATAGCAGTAAGCTGTAATTCATTTTAGTCACAGAATCGGGCAACATTAAATAAACTTTACAGATAAAAAATGACAGGCTCAGAGTTCCCTATGATCAACATACATTTTACTTCGACTTTCTTTTACACTTAATCAGATTAAACTGATATATTTCCGTAAAAATAGGCCTATATATGAGGGTGGCAAACGTTTCGATACGTGTAAGTGAATGTCCGGCTCTATAGCCCATTTATCAGAACTAAATAATTTGTGAATGAAATCAAGCTATTGACATTTTTACCAGTGATTATATGAATTTTAAGTTTCTTTTAGAAAAATCCATCTTCAGCGATTCTTAAATATGTAATGATTCAATTTAAGACGTGAATATAGTATGACAGTCGCGTGTTGTTTTTGTTTCATTGTTTCTATTGTTTTTTTGTTATTATAATATTGTATTACTGTTATCAGTGGGGTTAATGGATTTCTTTTAGATACTGATTACCTGGTCTATCCTATTTGGAATAGCTTGTGACTCATTCACGTATCTTTTTGTCTCCATTATAAGCACCATAAAAAGTTGGAAAGAATGAGACAATCTTGGAAGTTTGTACCGTATAAGAATCGTATACCGTGTAAATATCCTATCCTAGCATAACCTCGGATCTATTAACCATACTATATTTAATCCTAAATAAAATGAAATCGCTGTGTCAAGGTCCATTTTGACACAAGTTCCTCAAATTGCGCTACGAGGAATTTATTCGTTCGTTTTAAGACAGTGGTCCGTGTTTTGAAACCAATTGAAAAATTACGTCTATTAGAATATATGTTAAATTGTGTTATGTCATCCAGTCTAAAACAGACAGCGTTCACAACTCAGGCACATCTCAACAGCTGTCCAAACCACTGGCGTGACCAATCTTGTTAAAACGCTACCTAAATTTATATCTACCGTTTTGTCGCATTTAGGTTTCAGAGAAACATACGACAAGACAATAAGGGGAGATGATTTCCGTCTTGATCATGTTACCGGCTTGGTGCACACAGTTGTCAATATTTTGGACCTGTAATTGACGTGTTCAGAATGTTGGCATTAAAAGCCGGTACACCATTATCATAGGGGCTGATTTGTTTGAAGAAGAGATAAATAATGCAATGTTATTTGCATTAAAACGGTCGAGATGTGTTGCCTTTCTAACGACACGATGTGCGTGACGTCATTTTAGCGCTTCTATCACGAATGCTGTAGCGACAGAGTATCGCTTTATAAAATGTAATTACCTCCCTGGCCAATTTGTCCAGACCCCACTGGTCTATATTAAATCATTGAACTACATACATATTATTGAGAAGATTTACTCGATGAAATGCACGATAAAAACAAACCATACTTGTTTTGCAGGTGTCTCCTTGCCATCCTGGCTTACATCGGGTACATCGCCCATCTACATG
>JAQQZZ010049716.1:0-10120 GCA_030265115.1 Mopalia vespertina | reverse complement strand
TTGACAAATCTAGACACTGGTCTGAACTCCTGTTGAGAGAAGCCCTAGCAATAAAAAAGATCAAACCCCAGCTTAACTATGGATTAAAAGCCAACAAAGACTTATCTTTGTTTTAAGTTACCGTTAAAATAATACGTTCTCTAAATACACTGCTAGTAGTCATATTTTTTTGTTCTACATATACTATATATATTACATCTACCTGACTTCCTCTTCATTCTGGATGATAGTTTAATAAACCGAAATATAGAAACTTAACATGCGTATCTTGTCGTTTCTCGAAGTTGTGACTTAGGTCTACTATGATTATCTATAGTCTCGCCACTTCCTTGACCCCCTACCGCCTATGTATATCTATCTGAAGCACCTTAATTTGTTTCAACTGCAATGCTTTACACTGTTAATCCCTACAAGACCCCCTACCGTTGTTTTAACTGTCTTCAATGTGATGATAGAATCTGTTTCTAAATTCTCAGCTCTTCGACTAACAAAAGGAATAATACTGTTAAAGCTCAACAGCTTGTAACCATGTTCAACGTTTCACAATTGAAGCAGCAGGGCTGTTTTAGTTCAGATGGTTATTTTTACCAGGCCAACACAACACAGTATGTTATTCTTTATTAAAAGGTTTTTCATATTCTTGTTATTTGTTTAATCTTCTGGGTTGCTAGATCCTTCAGCTAGGAAAAGAAATGTCGCACCTATGATCTTCAGTTAGTATGCTGTACATTGCAGTTACGTCACGTACCAGATAGCCTCGCTTTCGATCCCCAAATATGCATAATCGCCCCTGGCTTGTTTCAGGTCTTACGCACACGGCCCATGAAAAGGCTGTTTGGAGACGTTGGGAACAACTGATATTATCATTAGCGGTTCTATCAAAGGATAGGCTGTAAAAAATAATTTTGTTGACATGAATCCTTTAGTGCTCGTTCTTATTTATTCACATTCCGTATATGTCAAATATTTTTATGTTTTCGCGGACCTTTTAAACAACCAAAAACAAATCGTGAAGGAGGGAGACTCTCATGAGCTATTTATCGCCATAGTAATGCACATGCGCATTGACAACTGTCAAGCTCACTAGTTTTCCGAACGCTTTACGGAAGCGGACGAATGACAACAATACAGAGTACCTGATTTTATGTGGATTGGGCCGGGATAAGGCCGAGCTTCATATCCCTGTATATTGTTATCCCAGGTTGTATAGTAAATTAAATATGGCATCAACAGTATAATGCGGTAGTTCTGTGTTTTTTTGTGATAACGTGTCACCTTATACAACTTTACGGGTTGTATTTTCGACCTGTCAATGTTTTTCGAACAAATCGATCTTGCTCAACCTTTTTTCCTTATGTGTTGAATTTTAATTCACTTGGCTAAACTCATATGACATCTTATAAAACGAGGGAAAAGAATGTCTTTTGCTCGACAATCGACCCCAATAGGGTAATTACGGTGGCTTGTACGGGACATTTAAGGTTTTTTACTTTTCTGTCTTTTTTCATAGACTTTACACCGCGGTGTAAAAGTTTTCTCCGCGGTGTAAAAGTTTCCACCGCGGTGTAAACATTTTCTCCGCGGTGTAAAAGTTTTCTCCGCGGTGTAAAAGTTTCCACCGCGGTGTAAACATTTTCTCCGCGTGTAAAAGTATTTACTGCGGTGTAAAAGTTTTCACCGCGGTGTAAAAGTTTTCTCTGCGGTGTAAAAGTTTTCACCGCGGTGTAAAAGTTTCCACCGCCGTGTAAACATTTTCTCCGCAGTGTAAAAGTTTTCTCCGCGGTGTAAACATTTTCTCGGCGGTGTAAAAGTTTTCTCCGCGGTGCAAAAGTTTTCACCGCGGTGTAAAAGTCTCCGCGGTGTAAATGTTTCCACCGCGGTGTTAAAGTTTTCTCCGCGGTGTAAAACTTTTCACCGGGGTGGGAACATTTACACTGCGGTGTAAAGTCTATGAAAAAACACAGAAAAGTCAAAAACCTTAAATGTCCCTTACAAGCCACCGTAGGTAATAGATGGTACTTACCTTGCCATGGAGCATAATATTTAATTTGTATGTGAAGTTTATACAATACAAGTGCGCTACTTTTGCCAGACCGTACCAACTATGTAAACCATTGTCTATTTGACATTATTAAACGTCGGTTATAAATCTGCAGCTTTATTGTTTAAGCTACTTTCAATAGAGGTCAAATTGTGAGGACACGCCATGCTCACGTTTCACCGCATGTGCTGACTGACAATGTTAACAATATTTGTACAACATGTCCGATCGTAATAGTATACGACATGTACTTTATTAACTGAGTTCCCACATCCTGTTCCAATATTATTCACAGTGGTAACGTGGATCAAGATTTACTATATTGATAATATATTATATTTAAAATGTCGAAGTTATGGTTAACGTGTAACTTTAAGAATAAATTAGATATTTTGTATAATTTATATATTTTACAAGAGGTATATTAATAAATTCTTAATTTATTCATTTAGTCCATCCCAGCTTTCTGAAAAGGCAAGCATTAAGATGAAAACTTAAATTTTGCCACCGTATTGTGGTTCTGTGGGGGGGGGGGGGGAGGGGGGGGGGTCAAATCTGGGCGACGCATTATATAGCCCTTACGTAACTTATGACTTGACTCCAATTCCATGTGTTTTGGCCTCGCCCCTTCGAGAGTCTCAACATATACATTCAACATGGAAGTTAAGGCTTTGTGCACCTGGAAAAATGGCTTACGCGCAATGTTGCAATTTTGATTAGAATAATACGCCGGCTTATGATGGACATTCAAGTATTTCTTTTTTTCTTTTTTTCTTTTTTTCTTCTTATCAAGAATTGACAATTTGCATTTTAGATACAACTGGTAGGTTTTGTAGAAAATAAGCATTAAACTTGAAAAATATACTAATAACATTGAAAGAATTGTATTATATTTGAGCGACTGTAAGTGGAAAACACTAATTTAATACAGCGGACTGCTGTACCATCGTCCGTGTGTCGTCCAGGGGCCCAAGACTGCCTTTGATCATGGGTATACCCAGTCACCTTCCCACACCTGACTACGGTTATATTAATTCGACAACAGCTACAGTCGTTAAGTACTTTTGTTTAGCTGTCTGTTTGTCTGTTTGATTGAGATTTAACGTCGTGCTTAAGATTAATTCAAATCAAAGACAAGACCGGACAAAAACATGATAATCACAAGATACAGTACAAAGACATGACAGACAGATCGGCTTCATATTGCTCCTTGGCTACTATTAATTTGCTGATGTTTGTCCACTGAGGATAAAACGGGTGATTTCCTGCTTATTGCTGAGTCTACCAAGTGTATTTTTTATTACTCGAGTGGTTCCTAGGGTGTCTCCAATTGTAGACAATGCATCGTGATGATATCATGGAGATATTACCTTAGATCTTGCAAGTAGTCCCATTGTTATTTTACAACACGTCTATAAATACAAATATCTACTGTACTTAACTCATAACGAAATGCACGAGCAGGAAGGAATCGCTTCGAATTGAAAACTATAATAGTACTGTTCGATTAAGTTTTCTATATACTAGTTATCAGAAGAAAAACTCTACATATAAATCATTCCATTACTATTGGCGAGAACCTATACACTTCGTGCATTTGACCCTTTGAGTGATTTGTTTATGAACTGACCTTTGACTTAATACACCTACTTTTCCCAGATTTTAATGGAAGTTCAGGACTACTAAGCCGTCCATTATACTCTTTTTTAAATAAGCTTGAGCCCGGCGATAAACACCAAACAGTCAGCCAGTAAATATATCAAATCGAAGCGTAACACACTGGTGGTTTATGGGTTACTGTGCTTCTGTCACCAGTGCAGAGAAGTCCCGAGGATGAACATTCGTGCTCCGTGATCTCCCTCTGTTTCGTACCATCGAGATAACATTTATTTTAGATTCAACCCGTTTGCACATTTGAAAACTAACGCTAATTCATACATGTTTTCTCTTGTGTGTCTTTGCTTGATTTATTTAGTTCTAATTCAATTTACACGGTAAGCCTAAACTAGGCCGTATTGTCTTATACGTATTAAGATAGTCATCGATTATTTAGCCGTAGGCTATGGCCAGCCTAAATATTGAAGTCTAGTCCTGAATGTGTCACGATTAAAGAAAGAATGCCATTAAGTGTTTTTTGTTTGCTAAAATAAATATGGAATAAAGATAACTTTCCTGTTTACTATTGATAGTAATACTTAACAAAAGTTACAATGAAACATATGTGTGAACCATAGAAGAACACATACACGCGAGTTAAGAGAAATGTATTTGAGATATATAATGCCAACATTACATATATCATATACCTGATGGTTGACAAACGGACTCGATCCGGTTAAGGGTACATTGAAGCAGGATTAGTAAGAGCACACGTTACCAATAAGCCACGACCACGGGCTGATATTAGTACTAGTGCAAACATAACATATATCGCCTGGACGCATTTAGTTAGATCATTTTGTATCACCAGTTGTTCAATCTGTCAGTCAAAAAGCTCATTTGATCGTTTCTTTGGTGTTTAGCGTCGTACTCAGTTGAGAAAAAAGATTTAATATCTAATTCGTCCAGGTTAATTAATAAATAAATAAAATAGCAGTTTGAGATCCACGGAAAACTTGTCATTGTTATTTTTTTAAATTAATTTACATCCTTGCATCAGTGGGGTATATAATCGGAATATGTAAACAACTTAAAAATGCTGGATGTACAATGAGAAGTCTTATGAATATCCCATAGAATGAGGAAATGATAGCGAGGATTTTTATACAAGTTAACAGGGCATATTATCAAGTATGTAAGTGAAACAGTAGAGATCTTATACAAGGCGTAAGTACATTTGATTAAAACCGGAAGCGGGCTTACCTTCATGCCTTACGTACAGCCGCATGGTCATAAACCTAGTACTATTTTGAATGTCTAAATGCAGTGATATCCTCTAAAACGGCGTAAATAGGCGCTCGCTTGAAGACAAATTACATCTGTATAAATACACCGGGACTATGCTTTGATGTTATTCAGCTGTACAGTTATCCAATTCCCTTTTTAAAGTCGTCAACCAAATCAAACAAACAAACAAATTAAAAAGATACTAACAAGTTTAAATCTTTTTAAATTAATAAAATTCTTCAATTTTATGTTGACCTACGTTACACATTTTTTATGCACCTGAGCTTTTTTGTAAAAGTAGACCCTTCGCCACTTCCTGGTAAGACAGTGATGGTGCGGGTTTATTCCAAAGATCCCAGTCTGCGTTAAAAAGTTAGATGGTACTTGATGGTTACAAAATAGCGTAAGTAGTCGCTTCGTTCAAGTAGCCTTTACGTGTAGCAGGCAAGTGAAACAGTCTATGGTGATCTTATGCAAGCCACAGTTAGTGGCTTCGTTCAAATGACCTAGAATTGTAGCAGGTCATTTGATTTGCGAAACTCCATTGCTACCTGCATTATTTCGTGATCTGGCACAAATTTCTTAAAGGTAGGTGTTTCATTTTTCTCTTTTAAATTCACATGCGAGGTTACATTACAAAAGGCCTGTGTAATGTGTACGTGTCTGTGTGTATGAAAGGGGGGTGGGGGGTATATGTGTAAAATTGTTTCATGAGTTAATTACTAAAGATTAAACAAATATGTACATTACACTAACATCCTACTTAGTTTTGTTCTTTAGCAATTAATCCGAATCCACGAATTCAGCACGGGATTGAAAAATGCTTAAAAAATAGAGTAAATATCATTGAAATAACGTTCATGAACAGTTTACCTGTAATCTGTTTGGAAAATGACATGCATGATTTTCAGTGTAATACATTTAGAGGATCAAAGCATAGTTAAGTGTTTCATTATAAATTGCTGTAAAGTTCGGGGTGGGATAGGCGGTGATGGTATATATATTCATGCAAAACACGTTGAGGACTATTTTTTATTGCTTCGCATGCAACATGTATTAACAGACAATGTGCAGTAATTGTAATCAAGTAGTTTATACTGTATTCGTTATATTAGAATAATGAATATTAAATATCTGGTTTTATAATTAACATGAGCCACCTGTCCCTCGTGTAAGTGTTCAACGATCTTTATATCTACTAGATCATTATTAAGTATGCTATATATAGTCCGTAATGGTTGGCGAAGAAACTCACCAATATTACCTGAATGAAATATCCGTGGTATGTTCGAATTACACATATGTTCATTACAATACAATGTCTGCACATTTTGAGTCGATTTCTTGGCTTATTTGTTTTTGAAATTTGGTTATAATGCTTTAATCTGTACAATCCAAAGGTCAAGTTGTATCATAATGCAGATTATTCACAACTGCATCATAATGGATGAGGAATAAAAACGACTATTTTATTGATTGTTTTGTTTCTTTTGCCATTTTGTCTATTTCTGTTTCGTGTAGAACAGGTTTTTCTATTTGCTTTATACTGTATTATGACAGAAGAGAAAGTACCCCCGTTATATATCACACTGCAGATTTAAGGTTATATGTCTAGAAAGAAACAGAGAAGAAAGGTAGTAATTCGTTTGACAATGATCAGTGTATTCGTTTTTGGGTTTATATTCAATTTTCACATGGTTTCTTGTGACATACCAGAAATGAGTCCAGTCGTGTAAATGGGTATTATAATTGAGCTCTTAAGAATGAAGCCGACGATAGAATGGCCTGTGACTCCTAGGAGTCTGGAATGCAAGTTAAAATCTGCAATGTGTTTTTGAGTGTTTATATTTGCCTGGTTGTCTTTGTTTGCCCTAACAAAACCGAAACGCTCTATATAATTAGATGGTAGAGACAAAAGAGCGTGAACAAGTTTTGTATGGAATTACAATAATAAAGAATAGAGATCATACTAGGAAACAGAACAATTACAATAAGTGTACAACGCTAGAGCGACTGCACCCCTAATTATAGCTGATGTTGCCTAGTTGATGGTCACAGTTTAATTTAAATAAGCGGCATCATTAAGGCTAACTTGATAATAATCTAAAGATGACTTTATAGGAAACAAGCAATATACCATTTAATTTTCAATCAGTGCAGCTAACTTTATCTGAATAAAAATCCGCATAGCAATTCCGATTCTGATCGTAACTTTATAATTCTGGCATTATACAAACTAATTAGCCAAGATATTGTTATATCAGTGTTTGCTAAACAATATATTCGAATCCCTCTCTCAACCTAAAGGTATATAAGAGATTCTAAGGATGTAGCTCCAGCAATCGCGGATGTAGTTCCGGTAATCGCGGGGTGTTTTGTTTTGTTGCAGGTTTTCCATCACATTTGAGAAAGGCAGAGTAAGAAGTGGACAATCTGTCGTCATACAAATGAAATATCTTTGAGTACAACTTTAAACCCCTATCAAACAAACAAAACACGAACTGTAGGCCTACTAAGGTACCTATGTTTTTTAGATTCTACACAGCACCTTGTTTGACATATATTCTTCCACTCAAGCTGTTTGAGGATCTTGGCCTACATATTGGGCAGGATCAGAGAAAGCTGTATCAAAATCACATCCAAACTTTCACCAGTCCAAAATCATTAAGGCACACTATTGGCTTTATTATGATTTATTCTAGGCGACAAAACATCACGTGACATTAAAAATAACACGTTGGCTGACTGCTTGTACAAGACAAGTAACGCGAGAAAGTGTGAGACAAACCGATCGTGCACCTAACTCTTCAAATGCTCTTGATACTTCATGTTATGCCGATCGTAAACATATCATTCATCCTTACCCGAATTATCTGTCGGCATGTTTACCCCACACATCGTGGTACAATGCAAACCGTGTTTATACCCAAAATATCCCACCATGGCGGACTCTATATCGGTCAAAATGAAGAAAAACGATATCACACACAAGGTTTGGCGGCCTAATTTATTGTCACGTCCAGTGATTTATTTCACGACAGCATTTAGTTTGACAATACATGGGCAATCTAATAATGTATGGTAAACATGAAGGACCTTAAATCTAGAGTTCAACAAGGGGTCAACCTGGCGATGGAGATAACTGTATGTGTGCGGACACTTTTCTCAGGGTTAATCAAGAAGTATGAATTTAAAACGAATCTGTGAGTTCAATAGTGTTGCATGAAACGGACAACACAACGGGTTCTAACAAGTTTGGTTGTAGTATTATCCTTTTTTTTTATTCCTTTCGGAAACTGCAGTGTGAAAACAAATACATGAAAAGCAAAACCTCCATTCGATGTCCGAGCTCCTGAAGGAAATTGGATTTGGAGGAAATCGACGACCAGAATGACTGTTATCGCCCCGTCCCTTCCCCATAGGTATTGACCTATATTTGACAGTGTGGTTATACCACACTGTCAAAGTGTGACAGATAACGGCGTAGTGGTTTAACCGAATTTCCTTTCCGTTTTCCATGGTATATAAGTAAGGTATAAATTAATAACTGGACAACCCTTCGTCATATCTCGGATTGCAATGAACAGGAATATGTAGCTTGGCCTAATCCAGGCCCAATCCACATAAATCCAGGTACTCGGTATTGTAAAGATTCCGGAAAACTACTGAACTTGACAGTTGTCAATGCGCATGTGCATTACTATGGTTTTATATACGCTCATGAGAGTCTCCCTCCTTCAACCTTCCCTTCTTTTTGAATAAATAAGAACAAGTATTAACCTCTCCTTTATTCATATCCAATATCAATTTGGCGGAAAAACAAGTATAATTGAATCTATTTTAGCCTCCAATGACTTGGTAAAAAAAATAAACCAAAAATATTAAAATATACTATTTGCTTGATTTTCTCAGTTTTTGCAGTCTAAAAAATAATCGAAATATTAATGTATCTGAATTGTGAATGCAATAAGACAAACATTAACATCTCTGAGTAGTGTAGACAGGGCAACTGAGGTATTATTGCGCACTACATAATAAGGAAGGGTTCTGCATAATCAAGTACTAATTATTGTGTGTGTAATATGTAGTAATGAGCCGATCGATTACGCACTACATATAAAGAAAGGTGTGTGCTTTATATGTAGTGCGCAATGATTGATCAAGAAGGATTGTACGTTATTCTGTATTAAGGAGCGGGGGATGGTTTCTTAGTAAATTTTAAGTAAGGGAAGTACGTTATTTAGTAGTAAGGAGCGGGTGATGGCTCCTTAGTACATGATAAGTATTGGTTGTACGTTATTAAGTACTAAAGAGCGGGTGGTTAGCACCTTAGTACATGATAATTAAGAGCTGTACGTTATTTAGTACTAAGGAGCAGATGAGATTAGTGCCCTGTACGCGGCGCCACAGGTTGAACGTGATGGCCGTTGGTTTTTTTATATATATTATTCTTTATTCAACATCATAATAATACATAATAATTACAACAAAATGCCTTTATCAGTTCCAAGTTAATAAAACCTATCACAGTAAGTTTTGGAACTGATCTTAATAATAAACTACTTCAATTAGAGCCTTATTACCAAGGCATCGTTGTTGCTCAATAATACCAAGGGGTTTATATTAAGAAAATCTCTGCAAAATTTCACTGGAATTTCTTTCTCCTTGTAATAAGCTCGTCTCTGTTTAATAGACTTCACACAATAAAATTTAAACAATTCCAATACTCCCACAGATTTGTTATGATACATATATAAATTTCGACAATTTAATAAATCATACCTCTCGCAACTACAGAGAAAGTTAACAAATGTGTCATTAATCTTTGAATGTTTTCCTGAATAACCAAACAAGAGAAGAATTGTGTAATCAATACCATTTAGGTAACTAACAGGAGCAAACTGAAACAATACTTGTAGAGGGAAGTATCCACAAAGAGTCAAAATCTAACTTTGGAAACACAATAGACCATTGATTTATACATACACAACTCTCTTCTATACTTTTGCGTAATACTCCATAGAAGTCCTTAGTAGTAAGAGTCTTTACCATTTTGCGTTCCCCTTTTATATCAACAACAATCTGTACTTCGCCACATGGCGTATCGTGCTGGGATAAGTGTCCCCAATCAGCTGGTATACAGGACTTAATTAGAGTGTACATTGCCTGCACTTTACCACGCTCTACCTCTGG
>JAQQZZ010049705.1:0-10120 GCA_030265115.1 Mopalia vespertina | reverse complement strand
ATATTGTTTTTACGGCCGCCTGATTAGTAGGCCTAAGTGTTTCATAGTAGGCTAAATACAAACATTATGGAAAAAAATTATTCGGCGGTTATAATAGGGGACATGAATTTGTTGGGATATTTTGCATTTTGTATTTTTTTTAAATTTCTACGTGCCCCAAAATTAATTTCCAGCCACCTCGAAATTCAATTTCGGTATTTCTGCACGGAAATTGATGTCGGGGCGGGTAGAAATTAAAAATACCGGTACAGAAAAAAAAATGAAATTGAGCCGCCGTAGTTGTATAGTTTGCTGGCTGATCCCTAATAGAATGTATGGCCCATGTACTCATTCGAGAAAAATTAGTAAACAAATCAAAATAGTATTTAAAAAAGATGAATAAATTGCTCATGTCCCCTATTATAACCGCCGAATATTTTTTTTCCATAATGTTTGTACAACAAAAACGCATGTAAACAAACAGAAGGCTCGGGAGAGAGGGTCCATTAATAGAGGCTTGAATTTCAGCAGAAATACGTTTCACAAGATTCTTAGATTTACATCAGAGGAATACAATGATAACAATGATGTCCATTTCTTCACTCGTGTTTAGGAGAGTTACCAACACATTACATTTTGTCCATTTTTCTAGTTTTCATTAATGGAAAACAAATATTGGTTGGCTAAAATCTCTATTTAATCGTGGTAAAAGTTTATGTAGTAGGACTAAGTTATTTCAAAAGAAAATAAACTTCTTAGCATGGTATAGCTATCCTAAACATGTCGTCTAAAAACGGATATCTATGATTATGGATAAGAAAACAACTACATCTAATAATGTTAGGGATTATTCGATCCCAAATGATTTTATCATATACTGGTAAATATGGACAAAATACTGTTAAACTAACAATTTACAACAGTATGTAAAATTCTGAAAACTTTCAGTATTTATATTATTTATTAATGTGAACTTCAGTAACTGATAAATGTCCGATAAATAATAATATAGTTTTGTCATAATAAGGCTACAAATGTTATGTGCTGATCTTTGGGTCAATGTCAGATAACTATGTTTGGATCTTTACTAATACAGGGATGTTATGCAATTATAAGACGGTATTGTGACACTTCATGTAAATACTTAAGACGTTATTTGTATTTTAAAGTTTAACTGCAAAAAGTATATAATATGTACCTATGTCTCTAGTTAAAAGATCAATAAACCGAAACGTTGAGTCAAAATGAATTCAGTATCTTTCCTCGGAGTTGTTACTATACTTTACTATGTTAAACTCTTTAGTGGTAGTCATAATATTATGTATAAATAAATGACTTTGCGTTCTCGTACAGAGCAAGTCCTATCTTTCCAGCATATAAATAATATCAGCTATCCTTATCCTGACGTCACCAGGTCACGTGACCCACAGCTCATTAACTTTAGCTTTGCAGCTGGGCAGTTGACTTGCAGGGCGCACATCCGCTATAGGTGGTAAATTAAACTGGAAACAGCTGTACGTTGTGTATTATGAGAGCAATTTTCTTTTCATAAGACCTTAACCTTAGATGGTCTTCTGACGTTGCTATAAATCCTTTAATGACAAAATTGTAAAAGGATTTTTTGTGATGGAATTACAATCGAGGAGAAAAGTAAGTTAAATGCATGTAAATAGTGCATATTTACCGGTAATGTAAATATATGCGACTGTAATATACTAAATACATGATGTATGTGTTATGAGAACATTCTAGTTTAGAACCGTCCATCGCTAAAAACTTTTATATTTCAAATTTGTTACGTTGACTTATTGATTTTCGTTGGTATATTTACTTAATGTAAGCAAACATTTCGTTGATTCGGCGATAGGTGGTCCGGTTTAGATAGTTAATCATGCACAATTTGTATCCATTTGTGAATTCGCCAGACATGATTCCCGTCTTGCATTTTTATACCACAAAAGACCCGATATATTTTTTTTTTACTTATTTGAAGTGAACTTTAACCTTAATTATAAAATTTTACTACATCCTTATGGTGTTTTGACAGTCGGTTATAAACAGTGCTGTAAACAGTGCTGACAAGGGATTAACCGGTATTTTGGAAATACAGTGCCTCTTATTGTGAATTGAAATCAAGCATGCCTCTACTCACTGTCGACGTCAATTATTCCCGTGTACATTATACAGACACTAGGCTTTTCAGTATTATTGCTTTCTTGAAACACTTTAAATTGTTGATAATCTACAAGTATTCATAGTCTACGATGTGTTGAATTCCCGTTGCATGAACAGCTTTACTCAATTTCATAAAAAAACTTTTTTATTTCACAATATTATAGTTTAACAAAACCCACAGAATAGGAAATAATCGGCTGATTGATTTCGTTTTTTAAGTATATTTACGAGTCGAATTTTTACTATTTTATCTCACTTTTAAAATTAATTACATTTAACGCAACATTGCAAAATAATATTTAAAAAATGGTGACTGATCTTTTTTTGGTTAAATATATTCACAGTTAAATTCCATTGGATGGTACATTTAGGTTAATTTATCATCATCAATTAATATATAAAATAATTAAATAATAGAGGACTGAAATCAGAATAAAATCAATTAAATAATGGTGTTAATAACAAAAGAGTTATACACCATAAAACGATAAAACCGAATAGGCCAAAGTTTCATTTTACCCTCTCCCCTTTCCACATTGATGATTCCTAAATAAAAGTATCTGAAGTATACATGACAGAAACAAAACTTGCAATTCCCTTAGATAATTGTGTTTTGCGTGTCAGGCTTTTTACTTATTTGTTACTTGTTTATTTATCTTTTTGTAACTAGCAAGCAGCATCTACTTTCTCGGCAGTAAAAATATGATATGTATAGCCACTAAACTTTATTTGGTAGTTTTCTTTTTGGGTCAAATTTGAAACCAAGATAAATTGAGCGAAACAAGTGACGTAGGCTAGCCTACATATTTTTTAAATTGTCTTAACGTCGATTAAGGTCAATGGACCCAGCGCCATAAGAGAATAACAATAATAGAAAGACGTAAATGTTATTTATTAATTTGTTAAACTCCATTATGTTCCGTTAAAGTGCCATGCTGCTGCTTTTAAAATCAACTGGATTTTTGCTTTTTTTGTTTGCCCCGTTGTAATCAAGCTTTTATTCAAAGGCCTGCACGTGGGAAGTTTACACGGAGCTCTTAATTAATAATTTTATTATTACCGATAGCCTATTGTAAAACTATACATTTTTTTCCTGCCTCATAATATAGCCGCTCGCTCATTTGTAACTTAATTCTCCATACTTCCATATTTTTACAGATTGTTTTTTTATACCACATTAACACCATACGTTTAAATGTAGTTGTATACAATAAAATGTCAACAAACAGATCACGAGGGCCCGCATTGCATTCAACGCCCTTGTTAGCCCTTGTTAGCACTCCGTTGCGGGTGGGGATCATGGGTGGTGAAACATTTACACCGTATTATGATATCCCCCCCCCCTCTACAAACATTGGAAGAAAACGAAAATAAACGATGTAGATCTAAACGAAAAAAATCGAAGAAAACTGGCATAAATTTAATAAATCGTACAAATGACAA
This sequence comes from Mopalia vespertina, assembly GCA_030265115.1. Lineage (NCBI taxonomy): Eukaryota > Metazoa > Mollusca > Polyplacophora > Chitonida > Mopaliidae > Mopalia > Mopalia vespertina. Next base: position 6,523 of record JAQQZZ010049705.1, on the reverse strand, counting down.
GTCTGTAACTACAATATCACCTGTTTCATTGAACAAAATATCAAAAGCTACCGCAGGGACACTAAAATATGTAACTTAAATGTGGTCGGTGACATTCGTGTGGAATGCACCAGGCAGCTACAGTCGGTAACCCTACTTAAATTGAAGAACATTTCGGAGTTACCTGTGACAGTCCACATCGATCACTTAACAGCAGTAAGGTAAGGGGATCACCCGAAACAAAGATCTCTCTGAACTACCAGGGGAAAAGATCGGCACTGAGCAGCGTTATAAAACTTTTGAATCAAAAACTGTTCCTGACCACACCTGCATTGGTTTTTACAGGATGAGGGTAGATACCTTCATCCCCAAATCAACAATGTGCTTCCAGTGTCAGAAGATAGGGCCCAGTGTAGAGGTGGTTTGGTATGCTTTCGTTGCTCTGAAGAAGGCCATGAAGGCTTCAAGTGCAACAACACTATTAAATTCTGTAACAGCAATGAGGCCCGCTTGGCCTCCTCCAAAGCCGAATGCAAGTAATTAAATCAGAAAAAAACATTAGTTATATCGAAGAACGGCACCTTGCCTCTGCCTCTCAATGTCCCGCAGAAAGTTTCTGTGTCTGTTGCAACACGGGCCGTCCTTACGTGGCCAACTGGTCATAGACGCCCTTCTGCTGTTCACGTAAACACAAAACATATAAAAACCGCTACATCAACGCAAACAAAGTAGTAATAATAAAAATAAATTAGATAATCAAACAAAAACTAAACAACATCTGGCCCTAATAATAATAATAAATCAGACAATCAAACAAACCTAAAAAAAACAAAACAATTTGCCCTTCCAAGGCCACAGGGGACGCTGTTCAAATGTTTCAGTTTGAACAGCAAATCAATGTTTTTAACATCGAGGGGGTTGGAACCCTCTCTCCAAAACCATGAACAAGCAAGTCCCTTGAACCGGGCCCGGTTGCTCTGGAAACCAGATTTGATGCCTGGAATGGAACGAGGAAGACATCAGCCCACCCCCCTCTGCAGCTCGTCCACCTCACGCTTCTCGGTGCCTCGTTTTTAGAATTTTGTCCTTTATTATTTTTATATGTTTTCTGAAAGTTGTATTTTACATAATTATAAGACTTTCCAAGGTGGGATAGACAAAAAATCCACTATGATCGATCTAATCAATTTGTTTTTAAATGATGCACCGTTTACTAGTTCAATGACTATTCTACTATGTCAACTAATCTATTGAGTCCTATTGTTCTTGTACTTCTAGAAAAAATCCTTGAATAATGCAGTCCATTTTTGTTCTCATTTTCCAATACTTTTAGAAATAATGATTGGATTTTCACCACATTCACAAATATCTAATCCTATTAAAGTATTCAAGCTGTTAAAAAATATGTACATATTGCGACAATTTATTTAAGTCTCCGTGTCCTTGTTTTATGTCAAATGGTTTGTAACACGAGGTAAGGTGGTTGTTTTTGCACGTAAGACGGCCGTCATGTATTCGGAGGCATTTAGGCATTTTATATACAAACTGAGCGTTATCTTCACTTACCTTTCATTGAGATTGAATCACAACAGGTTTTATTCACCAAGTTCGAGAATAATCAGCATTGTCAAAAGAATGGGGAGAAAGTAGAAGATTATGCTGCGGAGCTAAAAAGACTGTATGATAAGGTTCATGCACCTGCACCTGCACCTGCATCTTATGGACCTGACAGATGTACATTGAGTCCAGCCGCTCGAAATTATTGTAATTTATGAGATAGCTTGCAGGTTAGGGATGGGGTATTGTTCAGAAATCTTGTACGAAAGGACGTAACAGGGAGTCACTGGCAGTTTTTGGTACCAAGAAGTCTAAGAGACCATGGCTTAAGCCAAATGCATGATTCTATACTTGCGGGGCATTTAGGAAGGACGAAAACTAAAGAAAAAACTTTACAGAGATTTTACTGGTGGTAAAATATATCAACTAAAGGCAGAGGATGCTACCATTTTAAATAAAAACAGGTCCATGATATTTTAAGCAGGAAAACAAAAAGGGTCAAAGGAAGGGGATGGTATAGAGAATGTGAAAACAAAAGAAGTGGAACAGAAGACATCGGAGCCCTTAACTAAAGTGGGGCAGAAAGAAGCCTTCTGTGAAGAAGCCTTCAAACAAAGTCGACAATTTCAAGAAGCTTGAGCCTTACGTACCATAAGCCCCACGGATGTCTCCTCTGATACCAGTCCACATCCCACTAAATAGCTGTTGTCCATGTAATATAGGGATGTCCTTCCAGTCCTGAGGAATTCCTTAAAGTATTACATGAAGTCAATGAGCTGTCAGAGATTCAGAAGGCGGTGGCATCGATTCCGGATGATAAATGTACATGTCCACCCTCCTACCAATACAGAAAGTCTGATTGAACTCCATCCCCAGGATCTGGAGGCAGAAACTATTGTTCCAACCAAGATGCCAAGAACAGAGTCCACCATATCAATTTCATCAACTTCAACTTCCTCATCCACCTCATCGACATCAACTTCCTCACACTCTGTTCCCAAAAACCATCTATCAACCAATGAACTCAAAGGTAAACCTGTAGAATTAGAAAACACTATCAGACCAGAGATGATTCAACAACTAATCGAGCAGACCATGAATCAGACAGTGCATATTATAAGCCATGCCATACGGCAGGAACTGAGGCCACTTGCCAACCAAATTATGGCCACAAATTCTAACCTCACTCAAGTGGAGGACATTTTTAAACGCCAAGAGCACAAGTTGTCTGAAGTTAATAAGAATATAGGGGACTTGACCAAGGCGATAAGTGGCTTGACTGCAACAGCGTCACGCATGGCTAGGGTGGTTAGTAATCTCACTGAAGCCAAAATTAACATTGATCAAGGCCTCACTGAGCAAACTGCTGCTTTGCGCTCCATATATCAAGGCCTACTGGACTCACATGTTTCCATAACGTCTGCACTCAAGTCCGTTCTGTATGGAAGCCCTTTGGATCAGACTCCTACCACAATAGCCACACCTGAACCACTTGCAGAAAGCAAAAGTATACTTACCATCACCCCAGTTGGTCTGGAACGTAATGTGACAGCAAAACCTACATCAAAAGGTGACAAGAAGAAGGAGATGGGACCTACCGTTACCAAAAAAGACGTAGAAGAAGATACAAAGAAAAAAGTAACCAAGAAAGAAGACAGTAAAGTAAACGTAAAACCGTCTATCATTAGATTAGAAAATAAATACAGAGGGACATATAAGACATACTCACAGGACTCGTCCTTTGTCACGGAGCGTATTCCGGAGCCAATGGGTTTGACGTCCTTTTCATCGAAAACGGCCAAGAAGTCCCAGTTCAGCAGCCCGGCGTGTAATCCATAGAAAACGTGAAATCTAATGTACAGAGTGAAAGTTCTGGATTCTTTTCGTTTATTCCTCTATTTCAATTTTATAATTCGTTTTCTTGTTATCGTTCTTTCTATTGTTCATACTTGGAGAATTTCAACGATTGGGACATCGAATTATTAAAAAGGAAGATATTGTGACAATTTATTTAAGTCTTCGAGTCCTTGTTTTATGTCAAATGGTTTGTAACACGAGGTCAGATAGTTGTTTTTCCATGTAAGACGGCCGTCATATATTCGGAGGCATTTATAGATTTTATATACAAACTGCGCGTTATCCTCTCTTACCTTTCATCGAGATGGAATCACAACAGTTTATATTCACCAAGTTCGAGATTAATCAGCATTGTCAACGCTGTGTTTCATTCAGATAACCGGAATTCAGAAATGAAAATCAGCGTACTTTGACAGATGCTTCGATGCCGCCATCTTTGTGTCGAGTCGTTAACAATCTCCAACATGGTAAATGTTATGTCGCTCACTACTTAAACAACTTCACATTGGAAGAACGTTTGTATGGAAATCAACTTGATATTCACATTTAAAATTCTTTCAGTGAAAAGAAATGTTTATTTAAAGTTATATTAAACAGACAAGCGAAGGCTATTTTATAGAGAGTATTGCAGAGTTTCACATTCATAGAATTCTCCCATGGTCATTGCTACTCGACGCTGATTGGCCAATGGCGTTCGCCGGAGGGCGCTCGCGCCGCCCTCTCGGAGTACTATGCAGACGGAAGAAACAACAAACTACAAAAAGAAACTAATGAAAAACCTCTTAAACTACGTAGAGATTTGTCTGTTTGTTTGTTTGTTTGATTGGGGTTTAACGTCGTACTCAAGGGTATTTCACTTATATGACGACGACGGATTGTCCACTTCACACTGTTCCTTTGCTTTATTACAGTAGGAAACCTCGTAAAAACCAACCTCATGATTGCCGGATCCACATCGTGTGACTCACTCATATACCTGATGGTTGACAGACGGACTCGATCCCGTGAATGGTATACTGAAGTAGAATAAGAAGGCCGGACAGCGGCAACAGGCTAATTGTTAAGCCACGCCTGCAGGCCCACATCTCCAAACATCCTTGAAACTTACTGGGTTGATAGATTCATTGATTGATAGATTTATTGATGAATTGATTGATTGTTTGGTTGATTGATGTGTGCTTACAGCATTTCACTTATTTGATGGTGGTGCACTTCCAAAGAGTGATCAGAATGATAACCATAATGTGAAGTGTGAAATGTCACAGTTCTCCACAGCAGACAGTATAATAAACTTCAATTATACAGTCCTTAGCAGAGGGGGAAATTAACTGGAATGTTCTTTGTATCTTCCAGGAAGATAGGCTATAGAATTTATAGGGCAAGGTAGACCATAACATACAGTACTGCATATTTAGTGAATACCTGTGTCAGTACTGAGCAGAGAATATATTTTATACATGAACAACAGTTGCTTGTTGTTCTGGAAGAGAGAAATGATTGCCATGTTGTATGGCTTATAAATCAGAGTTTTAATGACAAAATCATTTTTATAAATTTTTTATAACTTTTTCCTTCTTCATTTGAATTTATTGTTTGTTTGTTTGTGTGATTGGGGTTTTATGTCGTACTCAAGGGTATTTCACTTATATGACGATGTGCCAGCCCAATGGGTGAAGGAAACAACCCTTGAAACTGGCAACAAACGAAGACAAGACAAGACAAATACAGGACAATAACAGGAGGCAATACAGACACCACAAACAGATCAGCTTCCTGTTCCCCTTTAGCTCCGAGAGCACCAGGTCAACATGAAGCTCCCTCCAACCACCCGCTGAATTTATTGTAAACTTGTTCAGTACATCTTTGATATGACTTTGAAATTGAGGCTGGGAGCTGCCTAGAAGGATTCATTTTATGATGCAATTAAAGGCCCTGTAAGTGTAATATACATGTAAGTTCCTTGGAAAACTGAGGGCTAATCATTATAACATTTATACCTGACATAAACGGCAACAAGAAAATAGGGAAGGTAAGACATTCTTTAGAACTACATGTCTAAGGTGTTTAGTACAATAAAAAATAAATATAATTTTAACAGCAATAACAGGCCTTGCTACGGGGCGCAACTTATCCCAAAAGGCTAACCTCAACCGTGTGCACAGAACCCTCCTTGTCCCGTTCTTTTCACTATAAATTTATATTAGATGTATTTACAATTTGTTATGGGGGATAATGTGAATGAGGTTTAAAAGCTTGCATATGTGCCATTTTGAACAGCGGGAAACTTGTTTACATAGGCGAAGATCTAAAGTGAAGATTTTAGGTAAGCCTTTCCATTCTTTTTCTGTGGCATACCCTGACCAAATGTACAGTTTGAAATTTAAATTCATATTCTTTTGGTTTAATGTGTTTTTAAATAGTGTCAATCCGGATTCACGCTTGTATAGAGCTGGGGTGGCTGTCAAACCAGGCTAGTTTATTGATGCGCTCCGCATGACTTGTTTCGTTCAGTCCTGAGACATCCACTATTTTATTGAAATATGGATTGATTGATTGATTGGTGTTTTACGGGTATTTCACTTATATGACAGCGGTGTTTCCAACAACAATTGACACTGGCACAATCATAAAATGTGAGGTGTTTTAATACTGCTTGACAGTTAATCTCTTCAAACAAACTGCCCTTAGCCAGAGGGCTATTGAACTATGGAAGTATACTCATAGTTTCATTCAATACGCTTATATGTTACCTTGTCAGATGTTTATGTGATACTACCACTTTTCTATTAAATAAACGCATTTGGAAAGTTTACAGTACATATTTCCAACATAAAAAGTGAGGTTATTTTTTCCCAGTTCAGACCATATTGTTCTTTGAGGTAGCTGGGTTTATGAGAGTGTGTGGTGCAAGTATGCCATAAAGTAGCCTTAAAAACAAGACCTACATTACCTGTAATGTAGGACTAGGTCTAGTTGTTTATAAGGTTAGCCATAAAGATGAAGATTGTATTTTTTAAATGCACAGGCTCTCAGCTTTCTAAAAATATATGATTTGTTTAGACTAGCCAGCATCTCCTTTACTGACTTCAGCATGGGTCCGTTTTCGTCGAAAAAACATGACAAAGCAGTT
>JAQQZZ010049694.1:0-10121 GCA_030265115.1 Mopalia vespertina | reverse complement strand
TGCTATCAAAATTGTTGTTGCTTTTTTATGGGCGCACTTTACTACATCTTATTGTACAAATGCGTTGAACAAATTCAATATCATGATGTCGACCTTCTTTTTAAGTTAGCCACTGTTTTAAGTAGAACGAATATTCGATACTACAATATCACTTGAGATAAGTACATTGTTTCGTGTAGTTCCAGGGTTCGAGCATTCACCAGGGGCACAGCAATATCTCCAGATCTCCCTGAATAAAATCTATGCCCGCCTATTCCCTTTCAAATGGCGTTTGTACTTAGCTTATGCATTGTTGTTTTTAAAACATAGAAATTTTGAAAGCGTAAATCCAACCCGTATATATTTTGAACACTGGGACAACAATGCGGTAACATTTACATCCTATACACGGTTAGAACAATGGATTGTTTTGAATGAACTAGACTATATGAGCTAATGAAATGTTTATTATTCATCGCCCTCGTGGCAATGTTTTGGCTGTGTCTAAACCAGTAGAATGCGTATGTAGGCATTTATGGCTTTGATTCAAGAGTATTGAATGCACCAAATCATTGAAATAATCGCCTTATAAATAGTATTCAAAGCGCAAGTACAGTTCTTTTAACTGCGGTGAATTTATTGGCTGATAGTTTTTACTTGCTGATTTGAGAATTATTTGAAATATATAAGGCCGATGTGAAAACGTCAGTTAAATTCAAAACCACTTCAGCCAAGACCGGTTTGACGCACAGTTTTAAGGATTTAAGTACCACCCGAAACCAGGTCAAACGCATCGTACAGGTTGTTCTGCTTTACACAAGGTAAATATTCATTGCACGTTTATAGTATAGTCGTGGTGAATTCTTTTTAAGAACAATTATAGGTTTACTACCGTGTGTAGCAATCAGCGACCAGCATCGAAAAAGTTTAACCTTCTCTTTCCAATCGAATTTTTTTTTTCTGATTATTTTCTTCCCCCATTCGGTCACAACATTACCAGATATGACAGTAGAAAATATATATGACTGGTTGCTGTGCAGCTGGCAAATAAATCATATTGTCTTATTGTGGTTTTTGGTTTGTTTAGCTCGCCTGTACGAAGATGAATATCATCTGTTCACCTCACTACAGGCATGTTAATTTCTTAAACGAGCTTTTCAAGTAAATTTGCGTTACACACCATAATTCCACATTGAAAGGCCAAATTATTTTGAAATTTTGGGTAAATATCACACAACATGAAACGAGATATTATCAGCTCGGTTCACTATACGCATATTAGTTACTCTAACGAGCTTTCCGTCGGCGTCATTCATGTTAATCAAGGCTTCTGTCATTAAATATAGTAAGATAATTTCTCCGCAATTTTACACACAGTTTGCCTGACCGGAAAAGAAAAGATTATTTAAGCGTTAAACACCATAACTCTACATTGAAAAGTCGGCTTATTCTGAAATTTGGGGTAAATATCACACAACCTGAAATGAGAGGGACAGGGCTCGGTTCACTATACGCTAATTAATTACTCTAACGAGCTCTATGCAGACATATTGATAAATTTTGCATTGTTACCTTGAAGGCAAAAGGTATGCATTCCATTTCATTGGCAGAACAGGCGAGCTCTTTGGCAGCCTTGCTGCGAAGTATTTGTTTTACCCAGATTAAGTCTATTGTCTTTTAGTTTAAATCCTTGGGTAATTTTCTCTCTAAGGAACTCCCAAGGGTTGACGCGGGTGGTTGGGTGAGAACTTTCTACTGTCTCTATGCCCTACGACCTATTGGGCCACACAAAATCGATCTGATTTGTTTTGTCCGGTATTGTTTTTGTTTGTTGCCATTGGGTCCTTCGCGTTTCATGCCCTTCGCCCACTGAGCTGCACGCTGTCAAATGCGTGAAATAACCTGGAGTATACTGTGTTCCAACTCAATAAATCAAACAAACATAAGGGTTTACAAAACTGTTAGAGAAGAGTTTTAAGAGATGAAACGCTTTCCATTCTAATAGTTATAGTTGTACGTTTCCGTGGTTGCAACAATTTGTACATATTCCTACAAATTAATCACACTGGCAAAGGGTCGTCGGTTAATTAAAACCGATGTATCATCTCATGTTGTAGATTAACAAGTTTTTGAATAGATCTTAATCTTGGGTAATCTTGGTAACCTACAAACATATCGACAGATGGTAATGGCCATGTACACATGGTTCGTTCGCTTCAACGAAGACCTAAATAACAAATCATTACATTTGTTAACAGTTATAACGCTTTATCTGTCTATCGTTATTAGGCTATCGTTATTCGTACATCTCGTTATATAAATTCCGCGTGCTAAATGCATGTACGATTATGAATGTTAACTTCATACACATCTACTTTCCATTTATCGTATACCATAGCATGTGTTATTCGTCCTGTTGCACCCTCGGGCTTAAGTGACCAGCCTTGTATTACAAAATAAATGTCGCATTGAATGAGAAACGCATGAGAAATGTTGGTCCTTATTTAACCGGTTGTAGGGAATACGCGGTTAAACCGGTCTCCCGCTACTCACAGTGGCACGATGCAGAGTTCTGTATCTCTAATAGTCTTTTATAATGATGCAGCCTTGTTTAGATAAGTGGTAGATTAGCTACGAAACCTGGCACTGTGCGTTGTATTTGTCTGGCGTATTATTTTGTTCTTGTTTCTTTTATTAGTGTTTGATAATAATTGCGTATAATCACTCTGGATTGATGTTTTTGAACTGTAACAATCATACGTATGGCAGATGGTCGTATATCTAGGACACGATGGTAATACAACCATTGGACAGAGGTTTATTTGAGCCAAAGACAATTGTGATCCTATAATAGAAAGCTGCTAGCAAATCACAGGTGATTCGTGTTTTTTATACCGGTTTTAGTACCAATGTTAGCACCATCGAGTAGTTCTAAGTGGGATCAAATTGCTGCATGTAGCCTTTGGTGATTGATTTTGCGGTCTTTATTCAAGGGAAAAATCGCTGGCAGCTAGCTGAAATCATAGCGCTTTGTTTCAATTTGCTGCAGTTGCTTATTCCTTTAAGCCTTCTGACAAAGACTTTGCTGCATCAATGCTGTCTTTAGCACTGGAGAAACATTAACATTCTAACGGAGAAAAACTCTTAACCGTTACGAAAAAAACTGTGGGTCAGATAGCGATATGCAAATTTAGGTCTCAGCTTTACACAGCTTGGCATGTTCTTCTTATGCATTATGTAACGAAAATTTGCCTATGTCTTGACTCCTGTTGACCAGTTGATGGGATATCAACTGACCTTAACTGTACGCGTATCTAAGTAAGCTCTCAGGTGATTCGCTCATAATTGGAGCCAATATAGGTTCTCTCCAGTTGTATGCTACAGGAGTGTTTAATTGTCGTAGAAGAATATTGCATCAATATTCTGTGGGATATTATTGCACAATTGTACAAATCGTTCAACAAATATCAAAAGTTCATTTGAAGAAACATACGCAACACAAAGACAAAACAAAATGGCTATCCCTAGCAATCCTGGCTTTCTGTTGTTAGGCAGTTCATACTTTAGGGATAATTCCATACTTCATATAACGGTCACAAGGCCTGCCTCGAGGGACTTACGTTTAACGATGAGTTTAACAGTACGTTAATACCACCATGAATTAGAACAGGTTGAACTCACGCAGGCTACATGCTGCGACTCTTTAGAATCCAACTACATCCGTTTGCTAGACACTGCCAGAGCATTTTGGTATATTTACAAACTAGGCCGACTTGCACTAAGCTGACCTTTTCCAGCGCCAGCAATATGATGTTAAAAACTCAAGACCGCACTACAAACAGTTGATTTAATTGAGAGAATTTAAGTTTAAACAAATCTTAATTATTATTTGTATTATAAGAGACAGCACAATATTTAGATACATATGGAAATTGTGAACTGCAAATAATTACTTCAGCTTTCTTCGGTTACGATATTTTGGCTGTCTTATTTAGTTGATCTAGGGAAATATTTGATAAGTGCTTTGGAATTTTTCACTTGTTTTTGTTTTTAAGGTGATTATTAGACGTGGCCTCAAATGAGCATGGAGAAGTCTAGTTGCGATGGCGGTATCGCTCAGCCAGACACCGTCTTCTCGCTGGAAGTTCCAACGTTGCAAGTTACTGATGACAGAACGGAAGCCGACGACACGCTGTTCAATGATGACCCACAAACTACAGATATGACTGATGATACCGTTTCCAACCTACTACCCGATGACCCGGAAGATAGCCTGGATCAAGACGACGTGGATAAAGGCTGGGCTTGGGTTGTGTGTTTCGCCAGCTTCGTTGTGAACTTTATTCTAGACGGGGTCCTCTTCTCATTTGGAGTGATACTTTTGGAGCTTTTGGACCACTTTGGGGAAAGCAAATCCAAAACAGCATGGGTAGGATCAGCCTTGTTGGGCTTCAGCATGGCTATGGGTATGTGCTTCACAAACTTCACAATAATACTAATTAACTCCTTTAGGCAATAAGTAAGACGCACCCCAACGGCTACGCTGCTGCTGTGTATATCACTGAATCATAAAGTTATTATTCCTTCTGTTGTATAATATACATTGGTGTTATTCAGATGTAGGACATTTTATCCGAGAAAAGAATGACAAAAAAGGCTTAACGCATCAGAGGCATCAGTAAAAAACATAAAACCCGCCATTTTGACCTCCTGGATGCATGGTATGGCAGTGATTCTATGTTAGTTATAACGCGTAATTACTAAATACCGTTATTATCAAACACCGCTAAAGTACCGTTTCAACAATATTTCTCCTCGTTATCTTTTTGAGATGTACAATATATGTAACCAACATAACCTTTCTGGTCCTTTCACTCATAATGAGTTACTGAACATTTAAACCTCCTCTATATAAGCACAGTACATATTTCTTCACGATGGTAACATTACCAATGATTCTTGCTGGATCTGGTCGTTTAACGTATAATGAGATCTAGAGCATGAACACCTCCGATGTATAAATACACTACACATTTCTTCTCGACAACAAGTATTCTAGCCGGATCTGGTTCTATCCTGTCCGCTCCAGCGCCAACATAATAGTCAGCCTGAATGACGATTGTACCTAATCCACCAGCTTTTGTATACGTTGATGTTCCGCAAGACCGCAACCATTGCTAGACCTTTCGTTAGTACATTCTGACAAGAAAAGAAGTGCGAAATTGGTTATGTTCAAATGTAGGCGTCTACTTTGTTGCGAATAAAAACTGCAGGGCATTGCATATGTTATATTTGCTAACATGTTTAGTCCACTCTTTTACACATTGACAAAATATAGCTGTGAATTTATTTATTTTATTTTTTTTAAGAGAGGGGGGGGTCGTCTTTTTGTACTCATTTTTTTTCTTCTGTTTTATTTTTTGTTGATTTCCTGTTAGTACAGACAGTGGATGTTGTTGTCTTGGTTGTCTTGTATTGTTTGATTTTGTTTTTATTGAGTGGAGAGTATAAACGCACAATTAACTTAAACAGAAAAAAATCAAGTGTTAATAGCTATACGTGGGTGTACACAAACAATTGGGTGTCCAAATGAAGTGAGCAGCTAGAGCTGGCGTCATAGCGAGCCGGGCATTCTGGACATATTGCAAGGAAACAGTCGTGGGTTTATAGGTTAAATCGGGTTTCCTCTCATCAGTACAACTGTACCCAACCTGACGCAATTAATAGATAGTAGGACTACTTTATAAACTAAATATTCAAAACAGAAGGCACAAGACAGATAAGCTGGAATTTACATGTTCCTTGAACTAACCTAGATATCAGGACGTTAATTGTTTGTGACCCAGGCCTGTTCTCCCCATGGTCTGAGGCCTTCAAATCGTCATTTGACACTCATTTGACAATCGTCACCAGTACGAGCTCAGTAATAGTACATTATACAATAAGACAATGTACGAATATGCAGTTCTAAAAGGCACAACAGCTCGGCTTCGCACATAAAGCTGAAAACACAAGGGAAACAGCAAGCGCTATCCAAGTGGCCTCAGTGTGGCAGAAGGAAGGGGATCAACCGATCCAATCTTTGACATTTCACATACACTATGTTTGACGAGGAGTTTTCTTTGCACTTTTTGATGACACAACTTCAAGACAAATGTGGAAGACTTAGACACTAATTTTGAACAATAAAGGATGCAGTTTTTTTTATATCAAACGGACTGAATGCGTTTTTTGATTCTGTTTTTCACAGGGCCCGTGGTAAGCCTATTACTAGAGTTCTACAGCTGTCGACAAGTGATGATTTTAGGAAGCCTTATCGCCTCGTTTGGTTTTGTTCTCAGTGTCTTCGCTACCAATGTTGAGACCCTTATTTTTACGTATGGTGTCGTAGGAGGTATGTACAAGACTGTTCAGTTAAACCATCCTTGCATCTATTAAGTTGTTCGCCTCAACATTATTGGAAGGCGAGCTTACAATTCCTATGTTCTATCTTATATGAATCATAAAGATTTCGGTTTGGTTTTTCGTATACCAGAGCATGTTAAAAAGGCCTTAATGTGCTAAAATAATCGACAGCCCGGGTATTCTCTTTATGTTAGTATTAGTTTAAATATACACGTTGCACTATACATCCAATGAGACTCGAAATAGGGATCTTCAACTCGGCACCATTGGTTCCCAATTGTCTCCATTGCAAAATCTTCCTTTTTGGCAACCGTTGACTTCGCTCAAACTTACTTTCAAGAACAATGTTACAAATATGGGGTTTTTGCTGACAGTTAAACATAAAGTTCCCAAATTCTCATCGTCCACATTGGTTTCACTTTGTCATAATATTTTTGTTTGTAAGTTGAAAGCTTTTCTTAAATAACGGCAGAACCTAAGTTAAATAAGAAATCATAACGGTTAAGGATGCATTTCTGGCAAGAGAACGCTGACTGTCCAATTTCGCTTGTTAAATAAGATCCGTCTGAAGATTAACCATGTATTTACGTCAGTCTATTGTTTTTCTCTAAAACAACTTTACCCACTGTTGGTCAGTATCTGAATTATGATTTGTCCTGTTGAACAGTCAATTAAACTTTCACTGGGTTTATATTATTTTTCTTTTGATTTACAATATCTGTAAGCAAGAGAAACCTCTCTCCCCAAAATGAGGGAAATTAAGGTAAGAGAAAACCATTAACAATGATACTGTTGCATGCATTTTCAGATTTTGTCATATTTTACCTTATACCATTATATAAAGCATGATAGTTTTTGATGGCCTATTATCCTTGCAGAACTGAAGACCCCTATTTATATGTTGACCCCGAGTCTTATCTGCGGAGTTTACATCAAGTAAATATTTATTTCGTTAACCAATAATCACATGTATATGTTAGAACATGTACGCAATGACAATTGAAATAATGTTCAGTTTATTAATTTTCCTTTATTTCAGTCTCAAAGGGAAACGAGTGCCCAAAGTTTTCTTGTGCACTGCTTTGTATTAATAATATAATATTACGAAGACCATTCTGGCCTTCAATGTAAACTTAACACTTCCAATGAACATTTAGCTTAAAGTCGTTTTAAATTTATTCAAGTGAGATTCATCATTTTCATTCTAATACTGAGGAAAAATGACGGCATTGTCCTAGTGTTACGTGTGATACGGAAATCTTATCTTTGTGTTGTACATAAATTGCCTACGTATACAATAATAGATAGTCGAACACGTGTTTGCCATTGATTCTCGAAATATTTTCATACCATTTTAGAACCATCCATCAACCAGAGTTATAGTAACACCGTGAAATTTGAATACGATGTTGTGTTTTATAGGTTCTGGATTTGGCCTTTCGTTCGTTACCGCGATCCTAGTGGTTGGGTTACATTTCAACAAGAAACGAGCGTTAGCTACAGGAATCGCCATGAGCGGATCGGGTGTGGGGATATTTGCCATTTCCTACCTGACGGAGCGTATTCTGGAGTGGTATGGTCTCCATGGGACAATTTTGATCTTGGCTGGCTTGGTTCTCAACTGTTCAGTGTGCGGAGCGCTAATGCGGCCATTAGTGAAGAGAAAAAATCCAACATGCCCTTGTTTTCCAAACTCTATGGATTCCCATTGCTGCCAAGGAGACCTGTACGACACATCCGTGTCAGTGGAAGAAATACAACTGCCCGTTCAGCAACAGAAATGGTTATCTGTCAGTCAAACTATACAACCTAAAAGTGTCCTAGTGCAAACACAGAAGCTGTCTCCAGTTCAGAGATTAGTGGCAGACGAACACAAATCGCGACTTTTCCACAGCAATGAACACGTTTGTTCCTCTGCGGAAATTTGTGATAGGCGATACAAAAGTGATTTTCATTTACATGCTTTAAAATTAGCGCCACATCTTCAAGAATCTGACAAACAAATTGCTAGAAAAGAAGCTCTGGGATTGCCGCTCAGACGAAAGGATATTTTATACAGCGGCAGTATATTCAACCTTCCCGAATATAAACGGGATCCCAATCTGAACTCGTTTCTAATAAGCATGGTCAGTTTAAGCAGCAGTAATGATATCTCTATCACACCTAATGGACACAGAAACGCCACAAAAGTCCCTGAACGGGAACTGTCCTTTATTGGAGCTCATAAGAAATTATTCCACAATAAACTCTTCCTGATGTTGCTGATAATCATGGTCGCCTGGACAGGTAAGTTGACGAAGAACACTCCAACAACCTCTCACACAGCAAAGAAATATTTAGTGTTCAATCTTACTTTATGTATGTAACAGGGCACGCAGAAACAAGTGGTTATCATGTATTCGATAGAACCAATCCCGTAGATCACACAAGATCAGAGGCACCATGTATTGTATAAATCATTTATAAAGGTTAATCAAACAGTCAGTTTTTATCTAGTTTACTATTTTGTTTATTAAAATTTGATATTAGCAAGGTAAGGAGGACCAATCCAAAAACAGTTCTGCACAATGACGACATAATGTTCAAGACTATAGTAAAGTCAATATTCTGTCCTTTATAATGCTTATAATCTAATATCTTAAGGTGCAGAAAGGCTCTAATCTTCAACAGGTTTAAGAATAATAAACAGGAATCTGTTGGGCTTTTTACGCTGTACTTGTATTTCACTCATATGACGGCGTGCCAGTCCAATGGGTGATGGAAAGCAGTCACAAAGGTGGACAATCACGACACTAAGACATCACAAACAAATTGACTTCGTTTTACCCCTTTTGTCGGAGAATACCAGGGCAACAAGAAGCCCTGTCTTGCTTTAAATCTGTTCATACCATAATAGTACACCACGACTTCTTGTGCGCTTGGGTTAAAAGCGTGACCATTGAACTGTCACTTCACTAAACCTCCTAAACCGTGGATTTCTATTTCTCCAGGACAAGCTTCTATTTTGACGTATGTCCCTGATTTGGCTGTGTCCCGGGGGGTGTCTACTACTCAAGCCGCCCTTCTTGTCTCCACAGTGGGTGCCACTAATATTGTCGGACGTCTCTTCAGCGGCTGGCTCACCAATAGGCCAGATGTTGATAGTACAATTGTGTACACGTGTGCAATCCTAATGGCCGGGCTCATATCCTGTGTGTTACCTTTTTGCTCTACTTTCCCAGCGTTTGTGGTCTGTTCAGCTATTTTCGGTCTCTGTATGGGTGAGTGGAGTAACAGGTTGTTTGTTGTTTTCTTCAACAAATTTATATACTTTGGTGAAGTGTGACCATGACTTGTGACACTGTAGGCTTTCGCCTACATGTAGCCATCGTCTCGACAGGGGCCAGTTGCTCGAGGCACTATTAAATTTAATCCTCTATTAGATGACGTCGCGCTATGTTGTAGTTCTTTATTTAACCCGGTATTAGCAATATAATATGGTGTTAGCGGCTAATCGTCTTTCGAGCAACTGGCCCCAGTCAACGATACTATTTTAATTGCTACACAGACATGCAACTTTTTAATGGTAAAGACTGTATTATATATTGACGTTTGTCATTCGTCTAGAAGTCTGAATAAAGTGTCACGAGTGGGTAACTGAGATATTAGTTATCTGCACATTCAATACGGGGCTTTCCGGTTATGACGTTACGACAACAGAGTGACGTCCCTTTGCGAAATGACGTTGCCACTTTATG
>JAQQZZ010049683.1:0-10121 GCA_030265115.1 Mopalia vespertina | reverse complement strand
AATATCCGTTTTACCGGCTCCGCTAACGCGTCGCCGGTAAAACTCAATTTGCGACCGTAAAACCTAGCATTAACGGCAGCAAACCACCAAATACAGCATGGTTATTCCCTAAGTTTAAGAGGTGCCTTGTTAATACTAGAATTAAAATTAAATACTGATAAAACTGAAGTTATTTGTTGAAACTGATTGTTTTCATATGAATGTAAATGTGCAAACTTTGACATGCTTTTAGCATTTTACAATGTACAAACCTGAACCACTTTTATTTTCTTGACAGGGAAATATCATTGTCCAGTGACGTTCAAGGTGCTGAATGAAAACTCTAACATTGTGGCCAACAAACTGACAGGAAATGTCTTTTCTTTTGATGTAAGTGCAAATGTTGGAAGATCCCATCTATGTTTGATGAAGACAGGTGGTTGTAAACAGAGTCTCCAATTGTTTAATATTAGGGACGTAGATAGTGACATGGGTGAAATTATTGCAGTATGCTCTGAAACCCTAATCAAACAAACTATTCCTTACGGTCAATTATTGTATTTATCAAATATTGTATTTAATATAAATGGAGCCAATTAATGAGACTAGTTCCTGTTGGTCATCCCTCTTAATAATTTAAAAAAAAAATACAAATTTATTTTAGCAAACTGCACTGGTAATTTGACAATCTATCCCTGACTAATAAAAGAATATTTTTTGCTATGCTGTCTTTTCCTTATCCCTGGAGGAACATTATTGTTCTGGGTTGTGTTAGAGTTGTCAGTACTGTTAACATATACATCACCATCCTATAAACACTCATCAGACAATCCTCTTTCTCCTTTCAGGCGGTGGAACGTTTAAATCTGAAAGCAAAGTTCATGAAAGATTTATTAACAGATGAACCTTTTACACGGAGTGACTTGATCACTATACAGGTGATGCTTTAAAAAACATGCAAAAATATTTATTAGTTTACATATATTTGAGGAGAAAAAAAAATCCCAGAGACCAGATTCTGACTAGATCTTAAGCTTGAGTTGTTTGTCTATATACATACAGTTTGCCCTTGAAAGGCTTGCGAACATAACAAAGAGTTAGTGGATCGGCCAATGTTTTTCATGCCATCATGTTTTAGGGTATCTTGTTCTCTTTTAGTGTTACAATAGTTTTATACCCCAGTAATACATTGCTTGGGTATCTTTAAATAGATGCCTTCCATGTTTTCTGTCTTTCTGTCATTCTTTTTGTACCTCCATTTCGCTCCACTCCCCCTGTTCTATTCCAAGCTGCATCTCTGGAATAGTTGATAAAATACAGCTCAAACTTGTTTTATTTGATACCCTATACCATCACAGTGACGGTTTAGTATTTCTTGAAAAGTCAATCAACACATGTGTAAATTTAACAATTTGTATATCAACCATGGATGTTTCTGAGATCAATTGTACAGTGTAATGATTATAAAATATAACATATTTCATGTGACTTCTATTGTCATACCTGCAGTGTTGGAGGGAGTTTCATGTCTCCCTAGTGCACTCTGAGCTTAGGGCGGGTGGTTGGAAGGAGCTCTATGTCTCCCTGGCTCACTCTGAGCTTAGGGCGGGTGGTTGGAAGGAGCTTCATGTCTCCTTGGCGCACTCTGAGCTTAGGGCGGGTGGTTGGAGGGAGTATCATATCTCCTTAGCACACTCTGAGCTTAGGGGAAATATAAAGCTGATCGGTCTGTGATATCAATGTATTTTGTCCTGTTGTTGTCCTGTACATGTCTGTGTCCTGTATTGTCTTTGTTTGTTGCCAGTGGTGTCCTGGGTGATTTCCTTCACCCATTGAGCTGGCACGTACGCTGTCATATGAGTGAAACATTCTTAAGTATGGTTTTAAACCTTCATCAAACAAACTATCTAACAGTGGAAAGATTCCCAATTAGTGAAATAACGTTTTATTCATTTTTTAGGATCCCACGAATTTGGACAAGTTCAATATTTCCAGTTTTTACCATGTGAAAAATAACTTAAAAGTTGATGAAGGTAAGTTTGTATAGTTGCTATCTCTCTACGCTAAGAAATTAAAACCTTCATGATGATATAAAATATTCTAATTGTGTTTTTAATTATATCATCATGTGCTCTTTCTTTTTTTACTTCTCAGATAGTTTTATTTTCTTCTTCTTTTAAAATGTTAAAGGTGGCTATACTTAGGAACTTGAGGGTTGATGTAGTGTGAATGTTTAGTGCTTGATTGTTCCACGGGTGTTCACTAAAATAACATCAAGTACTGTAACAAATGCCAAACAACCAGGCAGTGTGAATGTCTCAGCTTTCAGAAAGTGTCAAAATGTCAAATGTAAACTTTTGGTTTTGAAAGTAAATAAACTTTTCTGTTTCAGATGAGGAAGCCAGAAAAAATCCTAAATATAACCTGAAAACAATCAATTCTGAAACACGAGATGTTTTAAATGAATTAGAAAGAGATTTTAAAACTCCAGAGGTATGATTATATGGATTTAATGGAAACAACTTAATTAAGAAGTTTAAGAATTCTTTATTTTAAATGTGTCCTCCCATGACAAGAAATAAAGGTATTGCTTTGTATTGCTTCCTACTTACAGCCCCGGGTGGTTGGAGGGAGCTTCATGTTGCCCTGGTGCTCCCAGAGCTGGTTGTTGCCAGTGGTGACGAGGCTGGTTTATCTCACCCATTGGGTTGTGAATTAACCTTTAGTACGACATTAAACCCCAATCAAACAAACAAACGAATCCTACTCACTGCCATAATGTATGAGTTTATTAGTTTACAAAGAAAAGGATCTATTATTGATGAAATGTTATGTGGAGCTGAACCCTATTTCAGGTAATATAACAAATGTGCTGGCAATGATTACACTATGTCTACTACAGCAGATTGCTAACTAAGTTCAATCGCAGAAATTTGACTGTTCATAAAAACTATTGGAATTCAGCGGCATTATCATCACCGTATTCTGAATCCACTTTGAGTAGCACATGAGATGTCAAATATAAGGTATGAATTTTGCAGGAAATAACTGTCAGTAATAACGATGTTTTTCTTAATCTTTTTGTTGTCCATTAATTTTCAGTACATGAAAAAGAAAGGTGATGGAGGCAGAAAAGCTGATAAAATCAGTGCAGTATGTATTTCTTTTGCTTAATTTTGTTCTTTAACAAATATCATCAGTAGTAAAATTCTGGCAGGATATATCAAGATTTTATAAAGTATATGTACATTCCCTCAGTATGCCTGTTTAAATTATAATCCTGACCATGACTTACTGTATTATAGTTTGTTGGGTTAAAATATGAAAGAGTTAAAAAAAAGAGGAAAATATAACTCCCTGAGCACTGTACAAGTGAAAAACTCTTTGAGTAAAAATGTTGAACAATTATCAAACAAGCAAACAAATTATTTTTCGATTGGCTTGGCATGCTATCATGTTAGTCACATAATTGTGAGTAAGAGTTAAATCTTCAATCAAATATAAATTTTAAGAAGTTTTGATGGATTCTTAAGTTTAGCCTTTGTCAAACCCCTGTTTTTTTACTGAGCACTCAAAGAATCTTAATTTTGCAACTGAGCAAAAAAAAGGGACTGGATTTCATTTACAAATGCAGATATAATTTCAACAGCTGCAAATTCATTCATATATGTGTGCATTTCTACCGCTACAATTCTCATTTCTTTATTTTGTTGTGTGTTCTAGGCTCACTACTCCACAGGGGCCGTGTCTGCTTCTTTTACCTCCACAGCTGCCACTCCGCAAACCGAACATGAGGCAGGTAGGCTGTTTATCAGAATTTAATGTGTTGGTTGTTTTCTTCACTTGTAAACATGACCTATAAATTTAGAACCTGTCAGTGTATTTTATTTTGAACGAAAATGGCCAGCTGATCGCAAATCACCTGTATTTTACATATCTTTGATGAAGCCACAGACAGTTTATTTTGAGTGAAGCAATGCTATATTTCAGTGAAACCAAACATAAATTATCTTTTCTACAAAAAAAACAACACTTCAAATTGTATTATTATGTTAGTTTCAATAACTGTTGGGCATACACTGACACTGTTCTCATGTAAGTTAAGTAACTTTGAGCACAGCGTATCACACCAAGCAGCCAATCAACGGATAAAGTTTGATAACTGAAGTGTCTTGATTATTCTTTATTTTATCTAGCGACCACTGTTTGTACAAATATACATGTACAGATATTTATCTTTCTTTGTGTATATTTTAATCCGTAGCTGCTATTGATGAAGATCTCTTACGTTATGAACGTGTGAAGAAAAAAGCCTATGTGAGAATTACAACCAGTCATGGACAGCTGAATTTGGAGCTCTTTTCTGACATGGTAAAGTCATTCAAATCTTAATAAGAAGTAAAATATTAATATAAAATTGGAGCTGTAAGGATCTGAATTCTGGTAGGTTTAAACACTGGTATTGAAGATACTTAATAGTTTAGACTATATTGACAAGGGTTGTTGACTTTGTACCATCCAGCTTGGAAAATTTTGCAGATTTTGTCAACTGATGAGTCTCCTATGATTAGCGTCATTGTCTGGAGATTGGCTAGTAACTTACAAAAGAGACCGGCAATCTCCATGAAGGGTTCTCTCTTCTGACAGAGTTAATTCCTCTAAGTGAATATAATGACATTCTTTGTTGTAATATTTGGCCACCTATAGGGTTTCTGACATTCTCGTCCATCGACACAATAAATGTTGCTCCTATTCAGACAATAAAGAACCTTTGAAAATGGCTTGAGCGCGGCAAATGCATTGTGTTAATGGGTAATTTTTTTAAAGGAACCATTAAAAGAAGTCGTGGTTTATATTGCTCATACTCATTTTGATGGATCCTTGTCGATACAGTTGAAATAAACTCAGACTTTCTGACAGAGAGGTGGTGCATGTTATATAGACTTGTTGGAATCTATGTTGCTTATCAAACTGCTATCTACAGGGCTAATTAGAACATTCACTGATGTTCTGAAAATAAAGGACACTGTCTGTACTGAGGGATTACCTGTCCAGCTGTGACAATAGTTGTCAGGTGGCTCAAATACCAATACACAGTTACTAAAATCGTTTGTATTGCATCCTTCAGTTGAAAGTTGTTTCGTGTTGACTGCCCACTATTCCCCATCGAACATCAGTCCCCTGTCCGTACGGTTCATGAGTCACTGATGGAATAACTGCACGTGGAGTTAAAGCTTGTGAGCAATTGTAGCCTATCAAATGCCAACTGGCTGATCTTATAAAGCTTTCAGTTTTTAATCAATTACCTGTAAATGTGGCTAGCACTTCCCTGTCTCAACGGTGAGGATATGTGACGGTTTAGTAGACAAGATGTCATGTTAAAACATCAACACTCCAATGCATACATGTAAAAATGATGCATATATGTAACAATGATGCATACATGTAAAATAAATAAGCCATTAATTCCATTTGTATTAAAATGCAACAACAACTGGATAAATGAACAAATTAAACTGTTAATGTTACCTGTTGCAGGTGCCAAAAACCTGTGAGAACTTCATCAAGCATTGTGTGTCTGGCTACTACAATGGTACAATATTCCACCGGTCAATCAGAAACTTTATGGTGAGTACAGACACTTCATTCTCTAACTTTGGAGTGAAATATTGAGTGAAAAAAGGCTGTTACAGGTGTGTGGAAGCCTTAATGGAAACAAACCCTCATTTAGTAAGCCCACAGTGACTTCAGTCTGATTCATATAGCCGATTACAACCCTCATATAGTAAGCCCACAGTGACTTCAGTCTGATTCATATAGCTGATAACAACTCGTATAACGGTGTTATGCTGCTAACTCCATGACATTATTACACCCTGTGGACGGAGACCTCTGACTCTCCTATTGGAGGAGTCCTTTGGTTTAGATGTTTCAAGCACTGGAGGAACATTGATTTTCCAACAGAATAAAACATATTTTGTGGTTGTATTAGTGCATGCTGCTCGTAAATGTTGAAATACATTGCTGTCAGATTAATGAAATACTATTTTAGACGATGTTAAACACTAATCAGTTAAAGGGGTAGCAAACTAACATGATTTATTGGATGATGGAAAAGCTACTGGTTGCCACCCTCAACAAGAGTTCTCACAGTTACCTCCCAGCAGCATGTCTAAAGGGATAAATTGAGGTCATCCCCTTCTCCGGAGTTTCTTTGGCACTAGTAACCAAAGCTCGAATACATTTTCTCAAAATATAGTCAGATTGGGACAGGCATGTCGATCAAATAATTTAACCCTTCTGCTCTAGCTAGACTCTTAAAGACAAGTTTATGTGTATTTTTTAATCTCAAGTAGTTATGGGTAACCTACATATATCTTTAAAGAAGGGAATAACAATTTAGGTGGAAGATTTATGATATATTAAAACACCAGATATAAAGGTATAAGCTAAAAGTAAACCCAACTTTAAATCAGTTTTCTAAAGAGACAGAATTTAACCCTTCAGTCTGTCACCTAACACTAATGGCAAAGTGTCATTGGATCCAGAGGGGAATTTCATCTTAACTAGGTGGTCCTTTAGAGTTTTTGTCCTCTTGTAAATAATTCGAGGTTGTTGTGAGAGAAGTTTTGAAATTTTTGTGTTCAAGCTTTTTATATTTGTGTACATGTGTACAAATCGCATGCTGGACTTGTCTGGAAATACAATATGAATTCGGCCATGGTTAGAGCCTTTTCTGTTTTCAAGTTGAAATCTAATGGATACAGTGTTTGAAATGTCTTAATACAGTATTTATAAAGTAGCAAAAAAGATAAAATCTGTGAATGAGTGATGAAACGTTAGACTAGTTGAGTGGTTACAGGGACACACTCACTGATATCTAACACTTACCTGTTCTATATTGTAGATTCAGGGGGGTGATCCTACTGGGACAGGCAAAGGTGAGTTCAGTCTTCATGCTCACTTACTTGATTAATATTTAACTGGACAACTTTATCATTGTATTAAAGCTAATTTGGCAACTCCAGTATTGCAAACCTTTCATTTCTGTCACTATAACATAACACAAATACTACATGTAGATGTTTGAGCAAGGAACACCTCACAAATGATGATGTTCTTATCTCAAACAGGCAGTTCTTATTTTGTCCCAGCATTTGAAACCATTTCTATTTGTAGTAATTATTACTGAAATACATTCTGCTGTAACCCTTTATGAAATGAGTTTAGCTACAGTTTGCAGTGCTATAGAATGCTTTCATGGCCGGATGACCCCTGTATGCATTGCTATAGAGCCGTTGACGTGAACAATGAGAAGATAACTTTGAAGGGGTGCAAAACAAATGTTGTCCCACACTCCAGTCTGCAACATTACAATTGTTACTTGTCGTGATCAGGCCCTCTGGCTAAGGGGCAGTTTGTTTGAAAAGTGGCAATGCTGTCTTTACTTAGCACTGGAGGAAAATTAACTTTCCAACATTATTGAAATGCTTCACATCTTGGTTGTGCTAGTGTCAATTATTGTTGGAATACATCGCTGTCACATAAGTGAAATACCCTTCAGCATGGCACAAAACACCAATCGTCAATCAATCAATCGGCGTGATCAGAAATCATGCAACCCAAAGTTTTGTTTTATGCCATATAATTTATGTTTAGACTGATTAGAACAATTTGAAGCATCTATTATTTTTGTATTTGTTGCCAAAGTAGACTATATTTTAATGTGTATTTAGGTGGTGAATCCGCATGGGGTGGGATGTTTAAAGATGAGTTGAAGCCAAACCTAACTCACTCAGGACGGGGGGTGGTCAGTATGGCAAACAGTGGACCCAATACCAATAAATCACAATTGTAAGTAGCTTTAGGAGTAAACAATTCATTATGATATAAACACATAAGATTTCTTGTCCAAGTTGTCAATTTTATTCTCCATGGTTATTTAATTTTATGTGGAGAACAATTAGTATACCCCCATTAGTGAAAGAACCTGATGTCTTTGGCTATCCGGCTTAAACAGCTTTCCAGCTTCTCAGCTCTTTGGCGATAAAACTTTGTCATCAAATTTTAACATTACTTCTCTTGTAATGCCATGGCAATTTAGCAGTATTATATATTGTATTTATGTATAATTTGATATCTTATGCCTTGTAATCCAAGCCACCAACATGACTTAATCCTTTAAGCAATAGCTCTCTTTTTGAGATAGAACTGTTAACAGTGTAGCTCTTCTGTTGATATTCACACAGTAAGCTATGGCTCTCATGTCAAGATAGAGCTGTTAAAGGTGTAGTTCTCATGCTGATGTTCATCTTAAGCTATAGCTCCCCTTTCAAGATAGGGGGCCGTGGCTTAGTGGTACCGTGTGCGCTTACTAATCCTACATCGATTTACCATTCACCGGATCAAGTCCGTTTACATGTTTATGTTCTTACGCAAGGAGCTAATCCACGGACAATCTGTCATCATATAAGTGAAATAGCCCTGGGTACGATGTTAAATCCTTATCAAACAAACAAACAAACCTTTTGAGATAGCGCTGTTAACATTGCAGTTCTCTTGCCAGTGTTTTTTTCTGTAAAGCTAGAGCTCTCCTGTTGGCAAAGAGCTGTTATTATTTTTGACATTGTTTTTGCCAATGCAATTGTAGTGCAATGGTCTAGTTGTAGTTAACATGTACAGTGTTCAGTGGCAAGCCCTATGGAGGCAGCTTCCTATTTCCGTAGTGTTCTCAGAGCTATGATCTGTTTGTATTGCGTCTTCTTTTGTGATTGTCTTTGTTTGCTGGTGGTGGTGTCTGGAATTGTTTCCTCCACCCATTAGATGGATGAAATCATCTCCAGGACAGCATTAAACCTTGATCAAACACATAAATAAATGCTTTATGTGAAGTTTTATCAAAGAATCAGTATGTTTATTTTTTCAGTTTTATCACATATCGTTCCTGTAAACATTTGGATGGAAAACATGCTGTGTTTGGAAAGTAAGTCTGGGGACAAATACATGGTTTCATACTTCTAGTTAAAAGATTTCCGATGACTGAATATGGACATAAATATGAAAGTCTATTACATATGAATCCACATTGCAGGGATACTGAAGGAATCAGTGATGCACCTCTGTAGTTAAACTTATGTACACTAATTACGGTTAAAAAACCCATTTTCTGACATGTAAGAACATAGTGACTCCAGGATGATTAGCTGGGATGTTAGTCAGGGTTGACCAAAAGACTACTGTTAACATATAGTCAAAATCCTTTATTTCTTGATCTAGTTTGAATGTTCACAAAAACTTTGATTGGTTGCCGACAAAATTCAATTTTTTTTTATTATCTTAGATGTGACATGAACAGAAACGCCCCAAATGAAATCACCTAATTGATTGCCATCTCAATCTCACGTTCTGGCCATCCCCAGTACACATCTCACCTTTTGTCAGCAGTCAAAGCAATGCCATTCCCATATCCCCTACTTTGTCGAGCCATGCCCATTCAATGGTATGGCATGATCATTGGGATAACATTAGGTTAAATGAAACCCATAAGGAAGCTAGTAAATATACTAGAGAGGAGTGGTGGAAAGTTTATGACAGGAGTCCTATGTTTTTGATTCTCCTATTAAAGCCACCATTGCTTTAAAGTGATGCAGATGATGTTTACTTACACCTTTAAAAATAACAACTACAGGTGTGTTTTGTATGTTTAGGGTTGTAGGAGGTTTGGACACTTTAGATGAAATGGAGAAGGTTAAAACTGGTAAAGATGATAAACCAAAGGTAGGACAGATATTGACTGAAATCATTTACTCAGAAATATAAGCAGTCCTCTTAACTTGGCTAAGGGCAGTTTATTTGAGGCGTAGCCGTGCTGTCTTTACTAAGCTTTGAAGGAAGATTAATTTTCCAGCGTAGCAAAACAATTCATATTTTCAAATTGTGTGGATCTTGGCATGTACATTTTTGCAATAAATTTATAGATGTATTTTTGTCCATTGATCCCACTGTCAGTCTGTGGTGAATGAGGCCCTAAGCTCCTTCTCTATATTTATTTAACTAATATATATACTAATTATACAATTTCTGGATAACCACTTCTGGTTTTGTGATAGAACACAACGTTTCGATACATATGCCTGTATCGT
>JAQQZZ010049682.1:17500-23486 GCA_030265115.1 Mopalia vespertina | reverse complement strand
ACATAAGTAAAATAAAACACAAAAACCTAACTATTTCACATATGTGAAAAAGAATTTCACTTATGTAAAATAAATTTGTATTTTACATATGTACAAAAGAGTTCCACTTATTAAAAAATACTGAGAAACGATGTCTCACTAAGAGCAAGGGACTGTATCCAACCTTCGTAGGTGATCCTATCGTCTTTCAAGAAAATGCAAAGACTATAGGAGTATATTCCACTGACAGGCTCAGCGAGAACACATGCTGTGCCGGTTCGTCAGGAAAAGTTCCCCTGCAGCGAGATTACAACAACAACAAAGCAAAGCGCAGACCGCCAAAAGTCGAATAGCCACAAACACTCTTAAATATTAAGTCTAACAACGGCTGAAACACAAAACCATAAAAATGCAAATTACCGTGACAAATAAAGAGTGAATATTTTATCAGGCGACGGGTTTATTCTTATTCAGTATTTTTATTGTAGTCTACATCAGTTTATTTACCCGATGAATCCGACGTAGTAATGCTCACTACGGAATCGATCGCAGTTGTAGGCCTATAAAAGAAATGTATCTTCCCTGATTTATTCTTCGCCAGAAAACAACAAATGCTTTGCGAAACGCAGAGGGTGGATGTGGTTATGATCAGATTGTAGTTTTAGAGAAAATTAATTGCCGCAAAATAGTTGCTGTGAGGGAGAAGTCTGTAATTGATGGCTTGGATGCTTTTATTTCTTATATCTACAAAAGAGTTCCACTCACCTTTTTGTTTTACATATGTGAAATAAACGTTTATTTTACATATGTCGAATTACTTTTCACTAATGTTAAATAAAATTTGAAGCTACATTAAAAAATTCATTTTCATCAGGTTCTTAAACATTTCTTTTCTTGGCCGAGGGTAATGATATTTTAGACATACCAACTTAAGTTTTCATTTATCTACAATAAATCCACAAGTGTTATCGTTTACTTAATTACCTTTGCTATGGACAGAATAACATTCTGACCGATAATGTTACAACTCAATGAGTGCTATCATAACACCAGACGTTCTCCTTAACAAACACACAGCAATCAGAAGTGGGCAAGCATTCCCCAGCATACATTGGGAGTCATTTTAGCATCACAGATCGCTGTCAATTTGACGAGTTTCAGACACGACTTAGAATTAAAGATTGGCATTAGTGTTACGAGGAGTCCACATCGCGAGGAAAGGAAAGAGATAGATCATGCTGTGGAGTCATTGGGGCTTTCATAATGAGATCTTTAGCGGTACAGCAGATTGTACTGTTAAGGACACTTAAAGATCGTATAGTTAATATTTATGGGCGTGGATAATATCAATTACGTCTTTGGAGTTAAGCGGAATTCACTCACAGGTGACTTTACAGGTCTACCGTAAATCTTTGTAAAACGAAAACAAGGCAGAAATAAGTATATTCTCCTCATTACCCATATTATAACTTGTGACCACTTCCACCAAGCTTAATGAACCGATTAGGTTTTTTTTTCGAAACACCAACAAGTTAATTTGCTTTTTTTCGCCAAAGCCTTGTGAGACCGTCGCAAGTATAGAAATAATTCTTTACTTAGCACTGATGGACCATTAACTTTCCAACAGAGCTAAACACTTCACATTATATTGTTGTGTTAGTGTGGCAACTACTGTTGGACACACTGCTGTCGTATAAGTGAAACACCCTTGGACACAGCGATAAACACCAATGAATCAATCAACTATCGGGTCCTATAGCGCTGAAGTCCATACCCCAGCGCCAGAACTCGACACAACCAGACTCTAAATGTCAGTCGACACTAAAGATCATATGTTTTTGAAGGTCATTGTGGTTCTGACATCTTTAATCGATTATCCATCGAGACTGTGATTCAATTAAACCACACCAGTCTTTGATTCAATCATTTCTATTCATTCGCTGGCTGTCCGTATATATTTAGAGCTGGTCTAACAAAACCTGACAAAACCAGTCTGGCACTCAGTTGGTCTAAAAACGAGTGAAGCTGCTATCCAAAGAAATGAGTCCTTCCTTCAAAGGCAGTCTAGAGGCCGACATGTTAAGCTGGCTGAGGACATGAGGACGACAACTCATAGTATGGACCATTCATCAATTTAAATTAACACAGCCTTAAATCGCTTTGAACTTAATTTTCAATTTCATCACGCCAGATTTTTTTCTGTGTTCTGTTTGATGGAGTGCTTTAACAGGCGTATTTGTCATTACAAACTTGGATTGAATTTTCAGAAGTTGAAATTTGTTGTGTTTTTATGAACATGTGAAAAGATTGAATCTGACGTTGTAGACAAGCACAACTATCTCGCGTTCTGACGTTGTAGACAAGCACAACTATCTCGCGTTCTGACGTAGATTAATAAGTACAAGACTTCCTCTTCGTGTCCATCCGGATCAATGTAGTGTCTCTGGATCGGCTTCAACGTGTTTTTGTTGGTTTATAAAGAATTTTATTCATAATGAGATACAATTTAAGCTAAGTAGCTTATCTTTTGTCTAAGTTTTAGTCATTCAGTACAGACATTGCTTTATATTGTAGATAATTAACATCAGAATTACAGAGATTGACGGAACATTTCAACATGTTTACACTGGCTACAATTGGATGCTTAAAACCTTACAGTAATACGAACTATAAACACTACACAAAAAAGAACATTGTGGGGAATGGGAAGCCTCAATGTTCACATAATGTCCAGGTATGGTAACAGATTTGTACCAAATGTACCGTGCTCTTGTTGTTGTTGACGTATGCATTTTTTATGCTATCAAATAAAAGCAAACAATTTATCTGCTCGATTTCTTTGTCGTTGGTTTACAATGGCCAGAGCGGCTCCCGAGTTATCTGGTTCTGACAACCAGAGTATTGCCCTTGACCCACGGTCATACCTCTAGTCGTATTCACTTTGAAGGGGACACAATACCAGGCATCTAGAAGAGATTCAGTTTTAATTGGATTATACAACGAGGTTAAAATCGTTAATGACGACAAATATAATGCGTTTTTGATAAACAGAAATATTCAAAGCTTAAAATTTTCATATAATCATTGTGACGTAACACAGCATATAAACGTCAAACTTATTGTACATAAGATTATCTTTACCTTTACATCTTTATCGTCCATTATGGCTTCTCACATGCAGTTACCATGGCAACACAATGGGTGTTCTAGAAACGTCTCATGAATCATTCTAAACCTAACAATATATCATTCATTTCCCCAATATTCTCAACAACAAAGACGTCACGAATCACACACCAGTATACAGGTAACGAATCACACACCAGTACACAGTTCACGGACCACACACCAATACACAGGTCACGAACCACACACCAGTACACAGGTCACGAATCACACACAAGTACACAGGTCACGAACCACACATCAGTACATATGTCACGAATCACAAACCAGTACACAGGCCACGAACCACACGCAAGTACACAGGTCACGAATCACACATAAGTATACAGGCATGTC
This sequence comes from Mopalia vespertina, assembly GCA_030265115.1. Classification (NCBI taxonomy): domain Eukaryota; kingdom Metazoa; phylum Mollusca; class Polyplacophora; order Chitonida; family Mopaliidae; genus Mopalia; species Mopalia vespertina. The sequence goes on along the minus strand of JAQQZZ010049682.1, from coordinate 19,985 downwards.
CAATTGAGCCAGCCATGCAAATACAGACATTCCAATTTAAAGTATTTCTTCGATCACCGGCCATTCACGAATGCCTAAAATATTATGTTTCATTTAAATGGGAATCCGTATAGCTAACAGCTGTCTGCTTCTGGTTAACTTTTATTAATTTTTGACCATCAAATATGGGTACAGAAATCTAAGCGACACAGCGGAGCAAGAACAATGCATTATCTGACAGTCAATGTGAACAGAATACTTAACAATTGGTAGAATATTTAAAGAGCAACAGCCTGACAGGATAAACTAAAACTGATAAACGCTTTATCAATAATTGAACCTAGCAAGTTGATTAGTTACAACAGTTCATTTATACTCTGACACAATAAAGCGCACACACCAGGTTCCAGTCTGCGAATAAGGTCAATATCTAGGCTTACATGTGTATTAGTTTTACCGGTCGAAAGTATCGACCACGGGATTCTTGCTTATATTTGGTTTTCGTAAATATAAGGTATATTTACTGTGTTACAAATCTTCCTTATAACTGTACCCTTCAATAGCAGGCGGATTCTGGCATGTGAGAGGCAGGCTATAACTTAGTAGGGGCGAGGTTGTCATCCATTTTTATCTTCCTTCTTTTCTTACCATTGTGTTGCTCTTAATTATTATTGGATTTTCCGACAAATTGCAATATTTCTGAATATTGTTTATACATATAGGCCTATCACATTTCCTTCGCCAAATATACTGTTCTTACCAAGTATATCTATGGAGATGTTAAGTTATCGTGTTTACTTGACATTTGCCTGCACATATAAATCTGCCTCTATGTGGTGTCGGGTAAACCGGAAACTGCCACTTTTCCTGTGAAGTGCATTTTCATGTAGGCTGTATCGACGCTAAAACACGGAAGCGTCAACAATCGCCGTTCAATATTCGACCTATGTGGGAAAAGTTAGTTTGGACATTGGTTGTGTTTTCATTTTCATATGATTTGCTTTTTAACACTATTGGTGTACTCAATGGGTTGAACAAGAGTAGGTCTAGCCAAGGTACCATGGCTGTATGGTGTACTCAAAGGATTGAACAAGAGTAGGTATAGCCAAGGTACCATGGCCGTATGGTGTACTCAATGGGTTGAACAAGAGTAGGTCTAGCCAAGGTACCATGGCCGTATGGTATACTCAATGGGTTGAACAAGAGTAGGTCTAGCCAAGGTACCATGGCCGTATGGTGTACTCAAAGGGCTGAACAAGAGTATAGGTTTAGCCAAGGTACCATGGTCGTATGGTGTACTCAATGGGTTGAACAAGAGTAGGTCTAGCCAAGGTACCATAACCGTATGGTGTACTCAATGGGTTGAACAAGAGTAGGTCTAGCCAAGGTACCATGGCCGCATGGTGTACTCAATGGGTTGAACAAGAGTAGGTCTAGCCAAGGTACCATGACCGTATGGTGTACTCAATGGGTTGAACAAGAGTAGGTCTAGCCAAGGTACAATGGTCGTATGGTGTACTCAATGAGTTGAACAAGAGTAGGTCTAGCCAAGATACCATGGCCGTATGGTATACTCAATGGGTTGTACAAGAGTAGGTCTAGCCAAGGTACCATGGCCATATGGTGTACTCAAAGGGTTGAACAAGTGTATAGGTTTAGCCAAGGTACCAATGTCGAATGGTGTACTCAATGGGTTGAACAACAGTAGGTCTAGCCAAGGTACCATGACCGTATGGTGTACTCAATGGGTTGAACAAGAGTAGGTCTAGCCAAGGTACCATGGCCGTATATAATATACGCGGTTATGTATAGATTCGAATACGTATCTTATAGATTTATATTATGCAGTTAATGGAGATACGAAAAAAAAACCACTCTGTCCTTTTCGTTGAATAATCACCGCCGTATTCAATGCACCAAACATGTACTACGTTGCAAAATAAATTACAAGCCAAGCATTTGATATTAGTCTATGTTGATTTTGAGACAAATGCCACCATCTTTCTTGTTGGGATCATGTGATATGCTTTGAAAATCTTAGCAATTCATCCAATTCTCGACAGTAAAGCGGGAAGACGTTTTATATCGATCAAAAGCGAGGAGGGTTCTGCTGAGAAGTTATTGATTTTGACTTGAAAATGGACGTCGGGTGGTCGGGTCATGGGTCGATCTAACCCACAAGTGTTCAGGGAAGAAAACAATATGGTGTAAGTCAAGGTATGGCCATATTATTTTTATATATTGGAAGATAAAGTGCAGAATCATGGTAGCGTTCGCTTATTTCGGAAGACTAAATTAGAGTTGATAATAGATGTGGGGACATCCTACCTCTTAATAGGAAGAACATGCACTTAAAAAGCTCGTTCAACGTATTTCGTCTCTTTATCCCGAAAACGATTGAATTATAGACTAGTCTCACACCGGCGGGAAATTAGAATCAGCACCAAATCTTAATCAAACATAATATTTTCACCCATACGATTTTGAATCTAGGTGCTGTAACATA
>JAQQZZ010049682.1:0-12500 GCA_030265115.1 Mopalia vespertina | reverse complement strand
CGCACTCACTACCACTAAGCCACGGCCGCGGGCACGCCGTGCTTGAGGTTATTTCACTCATATGACGGCGTACCAGCACAAAGGGTGAAAGGAACCACCCTTGACGTCACTGGTAACAAAGAAAGACAAGACAGGACAATTACACGATGTAAAATCTTGAATTCAGAATTTCTAAAAGTGTTTTCTTTGTAATATAGTTCTATTTATAAATGTTTCGATTCTTTCTTCAAAATATGCTTATGACCGTAAATGGCCTCCTTATCACTGAAAATAAATATCTTTAAATCATAGTCATATATTTATTTTGGGTGTTAAACGGGCCATTTACTGCCTTATTAGGCATTGTTTAGGATATAATAATACGTGTTTACCATCTAAACACTAAGTCATGTCTGCTCAATTTCGCAATAAACGCGTTGATCCCGTTTAGAAGCTATACAGGCACTGTGCAATTTCTAAATCGGTTGTTTAGGATGGAAACAATGGCCGTCTAACCTGCAAACATATACGTTATATGCCATTTAGATTTTACACGCTCTAAACGTGTTTGAAAGTCATGTCTCTGGGATGTTTGTTAAACATTTAAAACCTAAACGATCCTTGTTACTGTGTAAAAAAAGAATTTGGACAAGAGAACCGGCGGCGCAATGTTGTATTACATATTTTGACGATCGTCACAATATAACATTTCCTTTTCCAGAAACTGTTTCCATTGAAAGTAAAGTAAGTAACGAACATTGTTACTTTCGAAGTTGTTTCAGATCAGCACAGAGGCGTCAAACAATGACAAGAAGGTATGCTGCTAAAACGACAACTGGTACCCCAGATCAATTATCTTATCCTCCCTGTTTGTAAAGATGAGTGTGAAGATTTAGAAACCAGACAAGCGGGTAGAAATCGACGGGAAGAGATTCGTCTCAATTCCTTTTAGGGATCGACTCAAAATCCCATTATTTATTTCAGAAAGTAGCAAAGCTTTGAACAAGAGAAGGAGATAGGACGTGAATTCAGTGACATCTTAGTTGTGATACTAGTTGCTGTGTTGACGGTAAGGAGTAGAGGATAGCTAGAAACTTGATTTTTTTTACCACTGGAGACTCATTGCCCTCTACTGACATATTACCTAACAGAGGATATCCGTCTCTGTATCTATTTCCCCCACTTCCAATCATCTACTGTATCACTTATCTAAGTTCTCGTCACTCAGAGTAAACTGATCGCATGATAAATGCAGACCGGTGATATGGTTTAACTAAATACGAAGTTCATCAGACGAAATGAATGTAGGGTCGTGACCTTTTGGTCGATATTCGAAGATGTTTCCTCGGACTCCAATCACTCAAATCTAACCTGAACAACGAGATAGCTGTGAGATGTAGTCTCTTCGGTAACCATAGGCAATACCTCAATAGAATAATCAAACGAGGCCATTCTCCGAGAAGATCCATTTGTTGTTTTGAAGAAATTTTAATATACCCACAGGATAATACTTGTGGCGAAATTACCGCATGGAAAGTTAGAACAATTATGTCCAAATCAGTTTATGAATAATTTAAATGTTCATTGATAAATAAAGGTCAACTATTATAATACCAGATGTGAAATACTGTTAAACTACAACGTACACTGTACTTTAAAAGTAGCATGTGTACAGTACAGTGTTTGCCGCTCCTTCAGACTGACTGGCCGCTGCTACAGTACAGCTGCACTGTCCTAACCAGTTTGACCCACGAAAATACTGACCATTTCAGGCATATATCGAGGGCTTAAAACCATACCTGCGTTTTTTGTCCCCACCCAGGGCTCCAATGAGCAAAAGATCCCATCATTTACTTTGACAAACTTTTAGCAACAAACGTCTTAAAGATGACTTCAATACTTGATATAATGATTTTATAGCTAAGATAAAACTTTTCGCTTTTCTTTTTCTTCTTTTTTGAACATACGACCACAATATGATGGATACACATATTGTTTGTTTGTTTGGTTTGGCTTTAACTCCGTACTTAAGGTTATTTCACTCGCATGACGGCTTGCCAGCCCAATGGGTGACATAAACTACCTTCGACGCCACTGGCAACAAACAAATACAATACTGGGCGATCATTAAAAGCCATATCTAAATGAAGAAGTTATATAGTTATAAAGTTACAATTACAGTTGTTCAGTTTGAAAAGAAATTTACTGTTAAGTTAATGAAATAAGTATCTTCTTTAATTGCATTTAATATATCAAACAAATCGAATGTCACTTGATTGATTAGTTGGGATTTACACAGTACTCAAAATTATTTCACTCATATAACGTACGTAGTTCAAATGTCCCAAAAACTGAGTTCCCTAACGAATAGTGACTTTTATATAATTGCCCCGACAATATTCTTCGAGATAGACTTTGCTTCGTTTAGATTGTTTGTTTGTTTCTTTGATTGGGGCTTAAGGTCGTACTCAGGGCTATTTCACTCATGTGATGACGGATTGTTCATTTCACACAGTTCTTTTGTCAAATACGGCGAAACACTGGCAGGCAACCTCGTAAAAACCACCCCCGCGATAGCAGCAGCCATATCGCGTGACCCACTCATACACCTGATGTCGACAGACATAATACTCGAACCAATAAGTGTGACATCGAAGTCAGGTAATAAAGCCGACACACAGCCACTTAACCACGGCCGTGGGCCATATTAGTTGTGAATATTGGTAGATTTTCTTTTGTGTTTAGTGCCGTGCTCAAAGGTATGCCACGTTTTTGAAAGCAGCCAACTCCTACAATGTGAAGTTTTGTTCTTTCTATGCTGGAAAAATAATGTTCGTCCAATGGTAAGTATGTCGAGGTTTGGAACCTACCCCCCTCAGACTAAGAGTGTGTCCTTTAGACATGATTATTATTACTGCTTTCGTTATTTTCAGAAAAATCTATCTATTATGTTTTATTTTGAGGAAATTTAAACTATATGATGTAGATGTGGATTCATCAATTTCATGATGAACGTAATAAGTTCATCATAAGGTAAGGATAAGACCATGACTATAACATGTAGCTTAGTGTTTTACCTGTCAAAAAGAGATTTATAAAGGAACATTAATTGACATTCATTCATTCATTCATTCATCATTGACTCACTCACTCACTCACTCACTCACTCACTCACTCACTCACTCACTCACTCACTCACTCACTCACTCACTCACTCACCCACCCACCCACCCACCCACTCACTCACTCACTCACTCACTCACTCACTCACTCACATGTTCTTAATTCTGCAAACTTTAAAGTAAACATTCAAAGTAAACGTATTTGACATATTAGCTAATTACAATTACTTTAACAGGATCTATGACAAGATTCCATCCTCTGTATTTTAACGGCGTACAATTTTGTTATGAGTGGTGAAAACAACACAAACATCTTAACAGGCTGCACTCCCCTGTGACTTAATTGCAGCGAATGTGTTATGTTAAAGAGACTTGTTTCACTAAATAGATCTAACATCTTGGTACTGGTCCTTGAACCTTGCTGTGTATAAAATTAGACTCCATAGAGGTAGAGAAAGAAAATACACTCAATTCAATTAATTTCAATTCAATTCAATGTTTATTTCCAGCAGTCTGTCAATCTGTGAAAGTTGGCATCTATTTGGACACCGACTTGACTGTATTCGCTTGTAAAGAGGACACATACCCCGCCCCCTCCCTCCCCCGCCGAAACCCACTTATTTTAAAACTTTGGTATCTGTCAACCTTAATTTTATTCTTAATCATTCAGACTGCACTATTATCGACTGAAACACCATATATTAATATAAAAACACGACATATAGAAACAATTCGCCAAACATAAGCAGCTAACATATTTGTTCATTAAACAAAAGAGATTGATATAGGTTAATTAATACACTGTGCTAACAGAACTGATTTTAAATCAGGGCATGAAAGTCACGTCACCTGACCTGCAGTATTCTGTAATTCACTCCACTTCCGGGTACCCCATACATTCTTTCTAGTTTTCGCATCGAAGGAAAGTTAAAAAGATAACAATGCTCCCTTCCAAATCTACAGCGGCTCCCAACAGAAACACAAGATTTGGCCCCGATATATATCAGGATTCAAACCACAGCGACAGACTCTAAACGAGGTACCCGGAAGTCAAATAGAAGAGAACGAGACTTACATGCCCTAAATAACTGTTTGGTTGAGTAGATTAATTACACTTAGGTAGCTTAGAAGCGACTACTGGCAAGAAATATATAGAAAAAGCGATGGAAACATAGCTGCCTTCTACATTGTCTGTCTCAACTGCCCATTTAGACGACCTGAAAGCTTTTGAGATGCGATTGAATCCACTAGCTCTCGATCCAATATTGAACTTGTCCAAACGTAATATTGACTATTTCCTATATTTGCCACACCTGATTGTGATTCGGCTACACAGTGGTTTGCTCTAGGCTGACATACCAGCTTTCCAGATATATTCAGTGCGGCTGAACAGCATATATATATACACGAGTATAGTGTTTCTGTGTGTTTCCCATCTTCTCTAAAACTATAGGATCATTAAAAGCAGGACCTAATTATTTAAGCCTGGACCCAGTTGCTCAAAATCAAGATTAGTCACTAATAGATAAAATCAATAATCCAATATTAGGCTTATCCTTATTATTGATATGGTGTGACGACATCTGTTGCTGGATTAAGTCTTAAAAAAAACAACAGCTTTGTCTCCAGAGCGTTTGTCTCATTTACTTATAACCGTCACCGTCTTACCTCCATGACTGGCGTACAGACCGCTTGGTCAAAAACCAAGACCATTCTGAATGTAGTGAGATTCGGTAAATTACCGTAAATTAGAGAGTAATGGCGCGGGTTTATCCCAAAGTTGCAGTCTGCGTTGAAAAGCAAGATGGTTCTTGATGGTTACAAAATGCCGTTGTCTGTATCATGTATGTTGGTTGGAACTATGGGTAAAGTTCGGTACGAGTAATGGGGATTGCTTCTGAAGAAATCCTATTTCATGTTTAAATGTCAAATAACAATCCACTTATACAAAAACTCTTACCATTCCATGGCAATAAAAGTGCCGATTTTTAAAAGTTCATATGTAAATTAGCGCCAATCTGCGTTAGTTCCGTTACATGTTATAGTCCAACATTTTCGTCTATAATTAGACCTTACACCCTTAAATTTGTTGCAGGTACAAACTATACTTGGGTACCGTATATTGTTATATATGTGTACTGAATATTGTTCAATATGTGTACTGTATATTGTTATATATGTATACTGTATATTGTTATATATGTTACCGTATATTTTTATATATGTATACTGTATATTGTTATATATGTATACTGTATATTGTTATATATATATATACTGTATATTGTTATATATGTATATTGTGTATTGTTATACATGTATATGGTGCATTGTTAAATATGTATACTGTATATTGTAATATATGTATACTGTATATTGTTATATATATATACACTGTATATTGTTATATATGTACACTGTATATTGTTATATATGTATACTGTATATTGTTAAATGTGTATACTGTATATTGTCATATATGTATACTGTATATTGTTATATATGTACACTGTATATTGTTATATACGTTTACTGTTTATTGTTATATATGTATACTGTGTATTGTTTTATATGTTTACTGTATATTGTTATATATGTATACTGTATATTGTTATATATGTATACTGTATATTGTTATATATGTATACTGTATATTGTTATATATTTATACTGTATATTGTTATATATGTATAGTGTATATTGTTATATGTTTACTGTATATTGTTATATATGTATACTGTATATTGTTATATATGTATAGTGTATATTGTTATATATGTTTACTGTATATTGTTATATATGTATACTGTATATTGTTATATATTTATACTGTATATTGTTATATATGTATACTATATATTGTTATATATTTATACTGTATATTGGTATATATGTATACTGTAAATTGTTATTTATGTTAACTGTATATTTTGTTATATATGTATACTGTACATTGTTATATATGTTTATTGTATATTGTTATATATTCATACTGTATATTGTTATATATGTATACTGTATATTGTTATATATTTATACTTTATATTGTTATATATGTATACTGTATATTGTTATGTATGTATACTGTATATAATTAAATATGTATACTGTACATAGTTACCGTAGAGAAATCATTTTTTCTTTGCCTCCACCGTCATTCGAACTCGGATTTCCGGTTATCATGGCCAGCGCTCTAGCGGACTGATCCACAGAAGCACACTTCAGAGCGGGCATGAGTGTTCATCCAGGTAAATGTTATGAATCTTTCTCTACGGGAAGATCTGACTATATATATAGGTATAAAATAACCGTGACGTCAGAGTAGACTGAATCACAGCATGGATGACCCTTCATAGAGCGTGACACAACTTTGGAATAGTCAATATTGCGTTAACACAAGTTAAATATTGGCTTTGCTTTCAGTGTGCTCCGTCACATCTCAAGTTCTTTCGAGATGTTTAAAGTTGTGAGAGAAAGTATTGTAAAAATTCCATGTCCACATCATTTGTAACGTTCCGATGTATCAGCAAACAGTAAACTCTTCATTCATTTATGTTTTTGCAATCAATCTAATCAATAAAAATGTTACATTGAGACAAGATGGTTGTGAGATAGCTCGCAGAATTATGTACAGATATATTATCAATTTAAAGTTAGTAATGTGAGTAAAGAACACGTGACACACATATCTGTGAGCACTACAGCTTATGGTAGTGACATCGAAAATGAAAATCGTTTGAACGAGATAATAAGTCGTTCAAACGAGATATTCAACCAATCAAATAACAGCCTTTTGTGGCCGTATTGTACATGTGGACTTGCAATCCTGCGTCTTTTCTTGCCCTTTTTAATTGTAATAAAGGGATTTTATTATCAGGTTTACGCTGCAGAGTGAAACCTATCTCTTCGCCATTAAAGCCAGTCACAAAATTGCGTTCAATTGGCGAATTGCGGTTTATGTACTCCATATATTCCTCCAAGTCGTTTGATCGAAACTCGTTCAAACGAGTTAATAAGTCGTCCAAATGAGTTATTAAGTCATTTGAACGATTTATTGAGCAGCAATACACTTTATTTTCCATGTCACTTTTACGGCTCCGTATTATGGCGTTTAAACGACTTTCAATAAAAAAAAATGTGTTGACCTGGACTGTGCAAGACCTAGTGCCTTCTCGACCAAGAGGCTACATAGCGCTGATTTGTTATGCCGTCTTGCATCTGTGGCTTTGAACACTCTGTCTTACAACACATGTTTTGCGGTCTACCTACGTCTTCGTTTGTTACACAGTGTGTTGCCAGTGATGATTAGCGATGATTAGCGATGATTTCGTCGCCAATAAGTCGGATACTTTGTCAAATGTGTAAAATATCATAAATCCCAATCACGCTGCACGATTTATTGCTCATAAGTACTTCTGGTTTAATGCTGATAAAAAAACGTTGGTTGTTCAACTCTACTGTCAGGCGTGGGTGTTGCTGATAACGGCACAACACAATTACTCAATTGCTGTAGAGAATTGTTATTGTAAACTATTATAAAATAAAACAATCATTCACATCGGATTTCTAGCATTGGGGAAGAACGAGGGTTGATTAGTTTATTTGACTTAGCTACTCTAAACGAAATCTGTCAGCTACAAACAAATACATCGACTGCAGCCTTTTCATAGAATCTTGTCCAAGTGTATTAAGTAAATCTGTTAATTAACACAAGTAGAAGATTGCCAGTCATTAGGACTGCAGACGTGCCGTGTTATGAAAATCACAAACCTCCTTTCCACAAATCGAACACTCAATATCTCTTTAACTGGTCGTCTGAGTTCGAATTTTTGTAGCACTAATTAAAAAAGTGCCGTGATTAGATTAAACTACCCCACTTAATGGCACGTGTCTTTTTTTCTGTTCCATGAAATGCAGTTTGCCTGTCCCCTTCTGTACATATGATACATTCATTAAATAGCATGTAACGATTTCTAGCAAATACTGTCTGCTAAAGGCTGGTTTCAGATTTACCCGCATAGTTTATGCATTGTTTTAGATAATAGATAACAGTTGAGACCATTTTGCAAGCTTTTACCATGCATGAACAACGATTCATGGATCGTTGCCCTTTTTCACAGCGTTTGGTAAACGGAACTAAAGAGCAATTCTATCTCAATCTAATAAAGGACTTTCGTTTATATCTCTCCGCTAACGTAAGAATTGAGTGATTAGGTTTCATAGATCTCAAGCCGCCAAAAAAAATAGGTGGAACATTATCCTCAGGGGTCAAATTACATCCATTTGACCGTCGCAGTCGAGATGGCTGTTTGATCAATTTGATATTGTGTAAGACAACGATGCCGTTTTCCATTCTATTATTTGATCAGTTAGTCCGAGGAAAGAGCTCGCCGATAAAATTGGAATTGGGCGACGAGGTAAACTCTTTAATGACGGAGTGTCGGAAAAATAGCCAGACTGGCAGTCTTTGCTATCGTATCATGTCAATATGGGGTAACAGTTCTCCGTGGATAACAAATCGAGTTTCTCTCACTTATTTTTCCTCTTTATCCCAATACAGCTTCCAGTTGACAAACAAAGAGAGCGCCCACTTCGTCCTTTATTCTCCAGCATCTACTTCTTTGGGAAAGAAAAAAACGGGACTTGGATTCGATCGTTGGTGTGAAGGGATATCTCTTTCACTCGGTATCTACCAGATTGTTCTGTTTCTAAATCCTTACATTCATCCATATAAATGAGAAAAGATAAATTAAACAGACACAACTTTCCTATCTAACACTGTATTTTCCTGTGTCAGGAAGTTCTGTCAGTTACCTACTGGTTACCTGACAGTTACTAACCGGTTAAATTATTTATTTTGTTTACATAACTAAAATTATATTACATTTAAACAACAGTATGTGTGCAATGTTCTAAATAATGCAAAAGTTTATAATCAATAAATCAGACGTTGATACATCAATAAACCAGAAGTTGATACATCAGTAAACCAGGAGTTGATACATCGATGAATCAGAAGTTGATACATCAATCAACCAGAAGTTAATACATCAATAAATCAGAAGTTGTTATCAAAATCGTAACATTCATCCATATACTCAATAATCAATACCTATAACCTGCACATACAATACTGTTCTCTTACATATTGGTAACATCAAATTAACTAACTGTTTAACTACCTTTTTACTGTTTACGAGAGTAAAATAATACAACATTAAAACAGAAATATTTGTGCATCTCTATCTGATTGCAAGACACATAATAAACCAGAAGTTGATACACCAATAAACCAGAAGTTGATACATCAATAATCCAGAAATGATTCATATGAAATCACTAGTTGTTCAGTTCTAGGCACTGAAAGGAATCATCCTCTCTTGGAATTGGCCAAAAAGAAATCGACCGGTAGTAGACCTACTGAAGTGGAACATAACAGCACACCAATATCTGATCATTTCTGCCCGTGTCGATAGCTTTTTTGTGCAACACTCTTCATCCCAGTTTGTTTTGGGTTTCGTACCTTGAGAGGAAGCAATGTTGAAATAAAATCATTTAATGTAATTTTCAGAAATATTCCTGAATTGTGTGTTACACGACTCCGTGGTTTATTCGGTTTCGTGTTCTTTTTGTTTTTGCTGCACTGTTTGAGACTTTTTTAGAATAAAGTATACGTCGCAATCTTTATTCCATATTAGTGATTTAAATCCAGTGGTTTTGGTTTCTTGCCATTTGTTGCATTGTTTACAAAGGTCATTTGCTACAATTTGCCTGCGTTGTCTTATTTATAGAAATGCTGATATTGTCTTGATTATTTCTTACTCCATAATCTTTCCTTGGTCGATTGAAAGATTTGAATATTATTATACAGTGTTCTGCAGTTCAACTTCTTATAATCCTATACACTCATACAATACCCAGGCGTCAACTGATATGGATCCGTCTTTATCTGCCTCTCAGTGATCTGGGGATAGACGATTGGAAATCAAAGGAATGGATTCTAGAGAATACCTCGGGCTGCTGGTGGTCAATTTACAGAGACTCAAGTAGATCAAGAGGCCAGTCTGTATATCGTGATGAATACAGAAGACCAGTGAAGATTTAAGAACAGTAGATATCGGTCAAATAAAAGACGCGAGAACTTGAACTCCTCTTTCCGTCAGTGCCTCTCAGGATAAAAGATTCTGGAATATATCATTATCAACAGTATGTCTGTAAGTTTGAATGAGGTCTCCATAACGAACATAATATACGACCATTCGATGTCATTCAATGGATATAATCGGCTCCATATAAACATTTAATTGACTTTCAAAGAACTTTGTTGTCGTTCAGACACCTCTAAAGTCACATATCAGTTTCCGGTTGAACTTCACTACTATCAACAAAAAGTAGTGAAGTTCGGAGGACACGGCGTCTGCTTTTTTGCTTCGTAAAAGTCACAAAACTAAACCGGATTATTTTACTACACAATAAGATTATATTTGACGTGCTGTTCACATTTTACCTCAAATATTGTTTCATGAATTACGATAAATTTGGGTAACTACGATACCAATATGACTTAGTCAACTGGCATTAGCTGTATATGTACCATGTCAATAAGACCCTTGACTCATTTCGGTCGTTATGACACAGAATTTGTATATTGCACATTTTATCGGTCTGCGAGGAAATTGGTTAATTTATGAACGGAAACGCAGGCCGCTCTCTGTCGGTATTTGGAAACCGAATTGATAATGTTATCTCCGTTCTTACCAATTCGTCACGCACAGCAAGGCCATTAACATTAACCCCTTTCTACAGTTTTTAGGTTGATAAGAAAATTTTGTTCCTTTCCATTATTGTTTTATCAAGAAATTTGTTCAACACATTTTGATCTTCAGCTGTCCTCGGTATGATGTATACATTTTATATACAAATCTAATACAACGATACAACGATAATGTGTCCATAGCTGAAAGCAAACTGTGTAAGGTAATTGTGTTTGTACATAAATACATTTAGGCCTATCAGGCCCTCTTGGTTCTAAAACGTTTTGTCATCTGAACACGTGTATCAATTGTGTTCCTTGCAAGAGTTTTACTGACGTATTTGTAGGATTCGCTTCTGTGCATTTAGGTTATTTGTGTGTTTATTCATGTGTCTTCTTTGCTTAGAAAATGTCTAAAAATTGGTTCCTGGTAAACGACACCGATAACATTTGTTAGCATAACATGACTGTCAAGTTAGGCTATCATTTTGGTTGTTTGGTGGATGATTATTTGGTGGATTGATTGATTGATTGATTGGTTGATTGGTTGGCAACTTGGTTGGTTGGTTGGTTGGTTGTTGGGTTAACTGATAGATTGATTAAAATAAAGTGTTAATTATTTTCCTCCAGCGCTAAGTAAAGGCAGCTTAACTGTGTTAAGTCCATACTAGCTATAGCCAGAGGTACTCTTGAAAGTTTTTGTTTGATTGGGGTTGAACATACCGTTATGTCGCTGATATGATTGCGCGACTGCTCAATGTGTGCGGGAAACAACCCTTTGTATTACAGTCCGCAATCACAGACAAACAAATGAAAATACACTAATGAGCATTTTGATTGTCACAAATTAAATTAACCAAAAAAGAACAGGATTTTTTCTGATTTGTTTCAGTTAAAAAGAAACATAAAAAATTGATATAAACAAATTTCTTATTCGTTCTCATTTCTATGAATGAGCTTAAAGTTTTAGAAACTGGACAAGCGAGTAGAAATGGACTCGAATAAATTTCTCTCAATTCCTTTAAGGGATCTATTCAAAATCTCACTATTTACTTGCTAAAGCAGTAAGGCTTTGACCAAGAATAGAAGACAAAAGAACTTGAACCAGTGTCGTCTTGATGATAAGGAGTAAAGGATAGCTAGATACTTGATTTGTTACCTCTGGAGACTCATTGCCATCTACTGACATATCCCCCGATTGAGAATGCCCGTCTGTGTATCTATTTTATATTTAGACTGATATCAATTGACTATTTGTGATTTATATTACATTCCCAAATGCAATAATATATCAGCCGAACAGACGGTATCTCTATATATCGACGCCTATTGAGTGACCATGCGACATAAGGCCTTTTTTGTATTCTGACCTTATTTCATATTCTGGCACAACATAAATTAAGTTCATTTATGGCCTGTATAAAATTACAAGAATTATAGATTACTGGGCTGATTTAGAGTCGGGAGGTATTGACATAGCTATATTCTGATGATATTACAATAAAAGCGAACAACAACTTCTTAGATGTGAGACAAGAGGACCTGCCAGGTAATTTTGTTAACTTCGTGGCAACGGATTGGCTTCTCTAATGTATAACAGGTAAAGAAACGGCCAAAGTGAATTGTCCTGGGTTTATTGCACATTC
>JAQQZZ010049671.1:0-10121 GCA_030265115.1 Mopalia vespertina | reverse complement strand
TGTCCTGTATTACTACCCATGATAATGGCATTAAACTCCAATCAATCAATCAATCAATCAATCAATCAATCATTAACAGCTAGAGTACATTGCTGTCCTGTATTACTACCCATGATAATGGCATTAAACTCCAATCAATCAATCAATCAGTTTATCAATCAATCAATCATTAACAGCTAGAGTACATTGCTGTCCTGTATTACTACCCATGAGAATGGCATTAAACTCCAATCAATCAATCAGGTCTATTTACTATTTCTTACAGTGGAATGGCTAACCTGACATAGTTTATGAAGGAAAGCACTTATTGTATAATTATGTTGTTTGCCTATGTTATGGAATGTTACCATGGAAACTGACTGTTGTTCTGTTGGGTTTTGTCTGGGTTATCGGTGGGGTAAATTGATCTAGCAGACATTGGGTGTGTCTGTAAAAAAGAGGTGTAATATTAGGAAAGGTGCACACCAGGAATAGAACACTTGGATTTGATCCTCCCCGCATCGCAAATGTTTCTGGTCCTGGACTCTGAATCAGGATCAGTTAGCTCATGCTTATGGTTGTTTATTCAGACCTGGTGATTCTTTCTGGTCTGATCGTGTTATTGTTTGTTTGAACTGTTGTGGGTAAAAGAAGATCATTCCTACACATAGCTCCTGGAACAAAATTATGCGTACGTTTTAATGGTATGCCATACTTAAACTGTATCTAAAGATGGATTTTTTTTTTAATATATAAAATTAAACTTAAGTTGTAACTAGAACCATCACTTAATTTGAGTATAGTTTAAATTAAGCCATAATTGATTAAAGTTATATCCAGTAATCTATGTTAACTGATGGATTAATTAATAATCTCTTCACAAGTCTTCAAATTGTGTAAACAAAATTGAGACCATTTATCATCATTGGTGCATTTTATCTTCTTTAATTGGTTAAATTGGATAGCAATAAACCTATTGGATTTAAAAACAGGTGCTCAAAAATTTTCCTAACTATTAATAGATAAACCCCTGGGTTGTGTTACACCAAACATTTTACTGCACATTTTATACCCACATACGTATTAGGTGGATATATGTATCAAAGCTCCACAAGAGATACATGTACATGTAGATAAGTACTTCCATCATATCTTTTTACTAATTTATTACTTTGACTACCATTTAGAACTCCAACTGTCTGGTAACTGATGTAAAACTGATGTGGAGAAAAACAAATCTGCTGTTGAAAAAAGTTAAGAAATGATAGGAGCTGCCTAATTCACACTTTATAGGTATGTTCAGCGAAGAGATGTATTTGGAGATGCTCACATCCTTGATAGTAGTCAAGTAAAGGTCAACTAACAAGGTCAATACAGTTCAGAAGCCATCTGGAATCTGTGTACCCAGTAACCATTGGCAACTGAGAGATTTAAAAATAATCGTTTTTGGCTAAATAACAGAGATATTATGATTATTGCATGGTAAATTCAATGATAATTGATAACACTGTTTAGCAGACCACATATTTCAATCTCATAGACCTAGCATTTATAAAAACTCTGACTTTCAAAAGACTCACGGCTCCATAAGCCATTTATAAATATCCAATCATCATGTAAGTATTTTAAAGAAGAAAATAATATTGACCATTTGCCATTGAAGTGAAATTATGTCAATGGAAGTTATTTCTTAAAATAGATGCCAAATTTATTTTAATATTTGCATTGTTTGTTTGAATGACTCACCATAATATGGCCAGGCCAAAGATTGATATCTCATACCATCTCTCCATCTATAATAATTCTGGTTTCCGGATGTTTTTTAAGAACCACTTTAGAGATTGTTCTAATTTTTATTGGGCAGTTAGATAGGACCGAAGTACCAGACTACTGAGAAAGTTAATGTGTTTTGTTGATGTGCTTGAGGCATCTGTGGCTATTAATGTGATCTCAGAATATATAGCACAATATGGCGCATATTGTGGCTCTGAAAATGGTGATATGCTGATTTATTTTATAGATTGATTTATTGATTCGTTGGTGTTTTACACCATACTCTAGCAAGATATTTTACATATATGATGGTGATGTATTCCAACAGTAGGATTAATTGATGCTACAACAGTCATAAAATGTTACATGTTTTGCTATGATGGAAAATTGTAATCTTCCAATGTTAAATTACGACGGAATGAGCTGTGCTCCAAAACAACTGCCCTTACACACAGGGCTCTCTTTTATATATTAAATGTGAAGCTCACACAATTGATTTTAGATAATTTGTGTCCTGAAAGATGAACAAATATATCTGATCATAACTTTGATCTACAGCACTGTAATATGTTTTTGCCTTCTTTAAGTATGTTTTATCTTTGATATTAAAGTCCACAACATCTGGTTGTATGCAAGCTATGTGTCCCTTAAAAACACCATCATGTTAGATATGAATTGTAGGACATCATTCTTACTGACAAGTTTATCATCAGGTTTAGTGTTTTGTTTCAGTTTGTTAAACCCTTACCCAGAACAAAGATTTAATGTTTTGTCACATGTGACACTAACCTTATGATCACACAATGAAAGGAAATCAGGAAGTTAAAAAATGACCTTGTCAACCCAGTGTTAATTTACATGGCCTTTAGGCGACCTTTAAGTTTTTCTGATTGAAACAAATATACATATTTATTTCACTGTATATTTCCGGTCTGTTAATATGTTATCATTTTTCAGACTACATGTGTTAGAATTTCATTGAAGTCAGGACAAAGCCAAGATGAAATGTTTGTTCTGGTGGGTTCATGTAAAATTGAAACAAGTGACATTTAAACAGATTTGTATGTCTAGTATTGTCTAGCTTAGATTGCCTGGGATACTACAAAGACATGTGGTACTGAAAATACTTTAGTAATCAGTAACCATCTGAGTGGTTACTGAAAGTCTTAATACATGTATCAGTACCCATGTGATTGGTTACTGAAAGTCTTGAAATCAGTACCCATCTGAGTGGTTACTGAAAGTCTAAATACATGTATCAGTACCCATGTGAGTGGTTACCGAAGGTCTTGAAATCAGTACCCATTTGATTGGTTACTGAAAGTCTTAATACATGTATCAGTACCCATATGAGTGGTTACTAAAAGTTTTTAAATCAGCACCAATATGAGTGGTTACTAAAAGTCTTGAAATCAGTACCCATATGATTGATTACTGAAAGTCTTGAAATCAGTACCCATATGATTGGTTACTAAAAGTCTTGAAATCAGTACCCATATGAGTGGTTACTAAAAGTCTTGAAATCAGTACCCATATGATTGGTTACTAAAAGTCTTGAAATCAGTACCCATATGATTGGTTACTGAAAGTTTTGAAATCAGTACCCATATGATTGGTTACTGAAAGTTTTGAAATCAGTACCCATATGAGTGGTTACTAAAAGTCTTGAAATCAGTACCCATATGATTGGTTACTGAAAGTCTTGAAATCAGTACCAATATGAGTGGTTACTGAAAGTTTTGTGCCTCCTCCACAAATCTCAAAACAAAAACACAAAAAAGGGAATTTTCCCTGTCCCCCTCTCAACTCTCTCTTCCCTCCCTCCTTACCCTAATTGGGGAGATTTCTGTGAAATACTGTGTTTGACCTGGGATTATAATATATATATATATTGTAATCCCAGGTTTGACAACTGCTACATCAACATGACACGACTATTCCGTTCTATAGTCAGTGATAAATAAAGATTTGATGTAATTGGTTTTTCCATGGGTTTTTTCATTACAACTGGAAATATTGACCAGTTTCTTGGGAGTTTCCAGAAATGTTTCCAAGTTATGCCAAATAGCTCAGACAATAATCAGAGATCTGTATCACGTTATGGCTCGCTTTTTAACACAGATGTTATAAAATGGTTATATATTGACATTCTTATTATATTTTGGGTGCTCGTATGTTTTCTAGTTAGAACCAGATTGTCTCTAGAAACACATCCCACCACTTGATAATTTACTATAGAAGATAACTTAATTGTTACTATTATCAAATTAACAGGTGTGTATAAGATAGATCAATTGCCATGATAATTCCATGATGGATCTGCAAAAACTAAAACAAATTAACTAGTTTATAAAATAATTTGGTTAAATCCTGCACCTTTTTCTTGTAGTTCCTTTCTGCCAAAACCCAAAATGTGAGATCTGCAAAGAAAAAGTCTCTAATTATTTTTTAATATTTTCACAAGTAGTTATTATTCTGCAAAAATGAAAACGAGAATGAGAGAGAAAAAATTGAATAAAAGGGAGTAAAATATTTTGTTGCGGTATAATTTGAGTAATCCACTTCACAAGCTCTTGACTATTTGATCAAGTGGTTATTGCAGACGGAAGTCAGGTCAACCTCAAATATGAAATCCTGGAAGACTGCTGATGATACATGTTGTAAGTACCCTGATAATTTGAACAGAAATAAAAGTTCTCTCCACAAAAATAATTTTACTTGGAAGACTAAAGAAAATAGTATGCATGACCTTGGATTATTTTAGTAGGTTTGATCCAAAGGATTGTCCATTTCTGAGGTTCTCAAGTTTCTTATCTGAAGGATGATCTGTCGGCACTGATTTGATCCTTATGCTTTACAATTCAGATCAGTTTTGATTTGCCTTTCTACAAATCATTAATGAATAAAAAGTATTTAAAATAAATAAAAAGTTTGAAGCCATCATTCAATTTCTATGGGTGGGTGGTTGAAGGGAGCTTCCTGTTGACTGCTGTTCTCAGAGGCTCGGTGCAACACAAAGCTGCTCTCATTGTTATGGCATTGTTTGCATGCTGTGATTGTCTAGTGTTCTCTTGGTTTGTTGCGTCCCAGTGGAGTTGAGGGTCGTGTCCTACACACTTTAAGCTTGCATGCCCATCATATCAGCAAAAAAACCTCAGGCATTGTTTTAAGCTACAATCAAGCAAACCAACAATTAATTCTTATGAACCAGTGTTTGTGAGAGGTTATTTTATCCTACATTTTTAATCCCACTTCTGATCCCTAAACAAAAAACAACAGTATTTACACAGAACTAGACTGTGATTCTTTAGAAACAAACAGTATTTAGACAGAACTAGACTGTTATTCTTTAGAAACAAACAGTATTTACACAGAACTAGACTGTTATTCTTTAGAAACAAACAGTATTTACACAGAACTAGACTGTGATTCTTTAGAAACAAACAGTATTTAGACAGAACTAGACTGATTCTTTAGAAACAAACAGTATTTAGACAGAACTAAACTGTTATTCTTTACAAACAAACAGTATTTACACAGAACTAGACTGTTATTCTTTAGAAACAAACAGTATTTAGACAGAACTAAACTGTTATTCTTTAGAAACAAACAGTTAATCAGAACCAAAAGTTATTAGCTTAACTAGGAGGTTAAACTATAGTTGACAAACATGAACTGTTACTGGCAGGTGTCTCTGGATGTCATCGTTATGAATTATGTTTCAAATTATATGAGATTTACTATTAAAAAAAACCACAAAGGAACACAATAACATCCTTAAACGGGAAAAAAAAAAATATAAAGTCAGTCAACATGCTATGAAACACGTCAAAAAATTGACGGTTGACAAAACGCCTATGACATTTTTCCTTGGTTTTCACCGAAAATCCCATCACAATGCACCGAAAACCAACTCAATATTTGTTCTCTCATTTAAATGTATGGTGGATTTTTGGAGCTACATTTGTTGAAGTATTTGGGTATTGTTTATCTGCAGGAAATAAATAAATGTAAGTTAAACATATGGCATACATTTTACTAACAGCTCCAACAGTTAAACGAGTTTCCATGGAATCCCAGAAAAAATGTATTACCATTTTTGAAAACAAATTGTACATGTATATAACTATGTTCTATTTTCTTTTATTTCTTTCCTCTTTAAAGTAATGTTTAGAAAAATTCTCATCTGTTTTGTTGTGGAAAAATAGTTTTTTTGCATGATTTAAAATGTTGAAAATGACTAGAAAGTGGGTTGGATATGGGTATTAAACTAAAACAAAAGGAAAACTGTTTTATCGGCAGATGAGTGGGAATTCTTGAAGAAAAGGATATGACCCCACAATTGTTTTTTTATATGATGACAGTTGAATGTGTGACCACATCCCACATCATTCTGTATATTCATTCCACACAATAGTTAAAGACCATCCCACAGTCTCCACATATTGGCATTGGCTCCCTTCACACAAACTGTCATTCATATACACACATACATATAGGTGGGTCTCTCAGAAAATAGTAATTGTAGCTTAACATTGACTGGGAGATGTCTGGCTTATGTGTGGATATATGTTTACCAGCTTGTTAGATTTCAACTCAACCTGGGGAGTTGAGCTGACAGGATTTTCACCTTAGTAGAATTTTATACAGTGCTTGTTTAATGCAGGAACTCACGGAGCTGGTTCAGAAGCTGTCAGAAATCATCCTCATAGTGGGCTGATTTAATTTTTTTCTGTCCAAGCTATTGAATAGAAGTTTAAATGACAGATGACATTTAGGAGGATATACTTTCACTCTTAGGCAGTGGAAATTCCAAGTTACAGGAATTTTACAGGAGTTAATGTTAGCGAATTTGAAAGTACTGCTGACTGATGAGGAAAGCATTACAAACTCTATAAATACTTGCCGTAGGGGATTGATGTGGTACAGAAAAGTTTGTGGAGAGGTTTGTTTTGGGTCGTAGCATTCCTAACACGTAATCAAGCTATTATTGTGTGTGCACTAGTTTCATCTATTCAGCCACGATGATAGCAGGACTTTTAAAAGAGCTTGTGCCAAGGTGTTTAAACAGTTAATTCTAATTTCTATTAGTGGTTTCTGTTTTTTGCAAGGATTTCTGTTTTAAATCTGAACACACCGACAGCCAGATAGTGTGAGGAAAAATAGATTTGCTCACTATTTCCAATTATATTTCATGTCTCCTGTGCTGAAAATTTAACTGTGACAGTTCAGGACAGCACTTGTGTGTGGTTGTCTGTTCAATCGTTTATCTGAGAAAGGTTTGCCCAAATTTTTGTGTGAACTCGTAGAATCATGGGATGTACATCAAGCAGATTCCTTGGTATCACTGGGGGTGACAACACCCGTCGGACTCGCTCTGGGCATGTCGAACGAGCGGATTATTATGAAAATCACCCTGGACTCCATAACACAAATAGAAAACCTCTCCCATCATATACAGGGTCTGAAGTTTTAGGTAAGTCAATTGCATCTTTACTTATTTCAGAGAGTCAGTTCTTCTTAGATACGACACAGTTTGGCATTATTTGATATAAAATATTACGTTTTCAGTCCTTACATTAGACTCTAACTTCTATATTCAGTCATTCCATGGACTCTATTGATAATATACATGTATATGTTCGAGTCTTTGCAGCTCAGTGAGTTAGAGTGCTGGTCCTGTTAGCCAGACCCCCCCTCGAGTTCCAATCCTGGTAGAGGCAAGGAAAAAGTACAATAAAAAAATACGTTCCCCATCTCCATTTAGTATGTTTAAAATCGTTTTTTGAAACATAAGTAAAATCTGTTATGTGGAAAGTAAAAACGAAATAAACTGAAAAAGGTAGATTGACATACATGTATTCATGCTCTTTCCAGATATATTTTATCACATTTTTAGATTGTTCCCAATTAGATTCATGGAGTTTGTTACTTACATTTAAGACTGAATTTGAGGTGCGACAGTTAGTTTAGGAACTGCGGTATAAGATTTTGTTGATGTGCATACCTTAAGCTGATGTGCCCCATATGTCTAGGTCAGGCTCCATACTCTATATTATCAGACACAAAGGCTGGCTGTATAATGGATGATTAGTGCCTCCAAGCTAAAACATAGAAAAAAAACTTGTCATTTTTAATAAGCTATTGTAGTAAATATACACATAGATTTGCATGAAATAATGTTTTGGGCTGCTTAGAAGCTTATTATCTAATATGGCACAAGGTTGACTGAATTCCAACTGCTCAGTTGTTGTTTTACATGGCATTCGTCTTGGCTGGTGTAATACTGTATTTATACTTACATTCTTTTTACTCTTTGTATATTTTATAATGATCCAGGGTTCTGGTCTCTCATGGGGGCTGGTTTACCAAGGGTTCTGGTCTCTCTTGGGGGCTGGTTTACCAAGGGTTCTGGTCTCTCTTGGGGGCTGGTTTACCAAGGGTTCTGGTCTATCTTGGGGGCTGGTTTACCAAGGGTTCTGGTCTATCTTGGGGGCTGGTTTACCAAGGGCTCTGGTATATCCCTAGAGCTGGTTTATCCAAGGTTCCTGTGTATCCCTTGGGCTGATTTACCTAGGATTCTAGTTGTCAATTTGGCTGATTTACCCACGGCTCCAGTATATCCCTTGAGCTGGTTTACCAAGAGTTCTGGCATATCGCTTAGGTTGCTTTACCAAAGGTTTCTTTATATCATGGGGACTGGTTTAACAAGGGTTCTGGTATATCACTTGAGCTGGTATACCAAGGGTTCTGGTATATCACTTGGGTTGGTTTACCAAGGATTCTGGTATATCACTAGGGTTGGTTTACCAACGGTTCTGGTATATCACTAGGGTTGGTTTACCTAGGGTTGTGGTATATCACTTGGGTTGGTTTACCAAGGGTTCTGGTATATCACTTGGGTTGGGTTACCAAGGGTTCTGGTATATCACTAGGGTTGATTTACCAAGGGTTCTGGTATATCACTTGGGTTGGGTTACAAAGGGTTCTGGTATATCACTAGGGTTGGTTTACCAAGGAATCTGGTATGTCACTTGGGTTGGGTTACCAAGGGTTCTGGTATATCACTAGGGTTGGTTTACTAAGGGTTCTGGTATATCACTTGGGGTGGTTTACCAAGGGTTCTGGTATGTCACTTGGGTTGGGTTACCAAGGGTTCTGGTATATCACTTGGGTTGGTTTACCAAGGGTTCTGGTATGTCACTAGGGTTGGTTTACCAAGGGTTCTGGTAAATCACTTGGGTTGGTTTACCAAGGGTTCTGGTATACCACTTGGGTTGGTTTACCAAGGGTTCTGGTATATCACTAGGGTTGGTTTACCAAGGGTTCTTGTATATCATTAGGGTTGGTTTGCCAAGGGTTCTGGTAAATCACTTGGGGTGGTTTATCAAGGGTTCTGGTATATCACTTGGGGTGGTTTACCAAGGGTTCTGGTATATCACTAGGATTGGTTTACCAAGGGTTCTGGTATATCACTTGGGTTGGTTTACCAAGGGTTCTGGTATATCACTTGGGTTGGTTTACCAAGGGTTCTGGTATATCACTAGGGTTGGTTTACCTAGGGTTGTGGTATATCACTTGGGGTGGTTTACCAAGGGTTCTGGTATGTCACTAGGGTTGGTTTACCAAGGGTTCTGGTATATCCTTTGGGTTGGTATACCAAGGGTTCTGGTATATCACTAGGGTTGGTTTACTTAGGGTTCTGGTATATCACTTCAGTTGGTTTACCAAGGATTCTGGTATATCACTTGGGTTGGGTTACCAAGGGTTCTGGTATATCACTTGGGTTGGTTTACCAAGGGTTCTGGAATATCACTTCAGTTGGATTACCAAGGATTCTGGTATATCACTTGGGTTGGGTTACCAAGGGTTCTGGAATATCACCTGGGCATGTTTTGATCACAATTGTAGTATAGTCATAGGGTTGTCTTGATAAGATATCTGAGATATCCCTGGGTGTGTTTTGATGACAATTGTAGTATATTCATAGGTTGTCTTGATTAGATATCTGAGATATCCCTGGGTGTGGTTTGATCACAATTGTAGTATATTCATAGTGTTGTCTTGATTATATTTCTGAGATATCCCTGGGCATGTTTTGAACACAGTAGTAGTATATTCATAGGGTTGTCTTGATCGGTTTTGATCATGGTTTATAGAAATTTGATCAGTCAGGTTTCAGTTATATTTAGAGTTTGCTTGTAAGTCAAATTATCAAGAAAGTTTTATAACACAAATTACGTATAAGTCTGACAATTTCTTGGTCCACCCATTTCAATAGTGAAGAATGTGTTAAGCTAACAGTATTTCTCCACCTTTAGTAAATACAGTTCTCACTTAAAGCAGGTGTGTGTAAGGCAAATTGATCC
>JAQQZZ010049649.1:0-10123 GCA_030265115.1 Mopalia vespertina | reverse complement strand
TGTCTTTACTTAGCACTGGAGGAAAATTAACTTTCCAACATTATGGAAACTCTTCACATCTTGGTTGTGGTAGTGTCTATTATTGTTGGAATACACCGCCGTTATATAAGTGAAATACCCTTAAGCACGGCGTAAAACACCAATCAATCAATCTTTTCAAACTGTAAAGCTTTTGAAGATTAATCAACTGACTGAAATATTTTTAATTTTTAACGAACCCAAACAAACAACAGTTAATATTTTTGCTTCAAAATTATGCCTTTTTCTTTTGAAATTGAATATTTTTGCTTAACAGTGGTGAATATTGAATATGTTGTGTCAAAATTGAATATTTTAATCAATCTATGGGCAACTAAGCTTTCTTTAGAATTGACTTCTATCAACCCAATTGTATCTAAATTAGTTTATCTGTTTCAATCTTGTATTAAAGATATTACTATACTATCTACATTATTTATACCCTAAATCATCTCAAATTTCGTCCAGGACAAATCCTAACTTTTTGGCTTGTTGAGACAATATAACAGCATGTAATCGAACAAATTTATGCTTTCTGATAAATGTTGATGCTTTCTACACGAAAAAAATCACCTTCTGCCTCTCAGAAACAATTTCCAAGACTTTTTAATAACTTCAAAAATAGTAATTTTCTAAAGGAATTTGAGGTGATTTAGGGTAGTACCGATCCACGTGGCCATGTTTCCTTGAGATGAAGAGTTCTGGGGAACAATACCTCTGAGTGGAGACAGGTCTGATTGTAACACTTTTATCTATAACAATACAAGCACCTGCTCAGAGGACTTATTGATCTTTTTGTACATGGACTTGAACATGTTCATGAGGCTCTTGATAAGAGGGTGTCGATTAGAGAACCATGTTTGTACAAAAAAAAGCAATTTGAGGCTCTAGAATTTTAAGTGAAAGACATTTGATGTTCTAAGTATTTCCTCTGTACAAGAATTTATCTTACTGTTTTTTGATTGATGGAAAGAAACTTTTGATCAACAAATTTATGTGTTTACACAATTGTTCATGTTATAAACTCCATTATTTCCATGCTGGGGCCAGGAGAGTATAAATATCTTGTATTGGGATTTACAGCCTATTTAACTTAGAATTTGCTTTGTTCTTTGGATAACATCCCCAGAGATTCGTCATATTTTGCTTTAGATTTCCTCCTACACTCTTTCCATATAGGCAGATAATTTGACTGGCATTTCTCTCAAGAGTATTCCCATGGAAGGTTATATATTCCTTGTATTGCCCAGTCTGGAACAGAAGCTCACCAACGATTGGCTGATTCCGAGGTCTGGTCTCGTATTCTTGATTTATCATTCAACAATGGCTCCATGACAGGGGCATAAGGTTGAAAATGCTTCCTTTGCATTCAATGCAAGTTTTTCTTAATGGCTACTCACTCTACTCCCAAGGGTAATATATGTACAGGAAAGATATTCACACACTGAATTGTGAAAATTGATAATGTTGGAAATTTAAAGCTGAATGGTTTGTTTCATGGTAAAGTGACTGCCAGATTTTAGCCTGTTTTTTTGTTGCACTTTCTATATATAAATAAATAGGGCAATGGCCTAGTGGTAGCGTGTGCGCTTACTAATCCTACTTCATTTTACCATTCACGGGATCCAGTTTATCTATCGACCATCAGGTATATGAGTGAACCATACAATGTGGCTCCGGCATTTGCGGGGGTGGTTTTTATGAGGTTTCCTCTCGGTTTTCCATCATAATGAGGCAAGGAACAGTGTGAAGTGGACAATCCTTTGTCATATTAGTGAAATGACCATGAGTACAACGTTAAACCCCAATCAAACAGACTCTATATAAATATATTTCTAAAAATAAGTTCAAATCCAGGTGGACGCGAGCTAAATTAACATGAGATGATTCATTGTTTTGAATTAATCGACAGCCACAGTCATTAATTTTTAGATATATGTAGATCATCTCTGGCCCTAAAACATCCATACAGGCTCAGATGGAATTAAATAAAATCCCTCCAATGATTTTTTTAATTGCTATATTCTTGGATCTTATTAAATTCCCATTATGTACGACACAGTTCAGATTATATATTTTCCCACCTCCCTTGCCGAAGCAAATAGTTGTCAATCTACATGTACTTTGAGATAGATTATAGTATATATTATATTGATACATTGGACATAAGTGACTCCACAACAATAGAACCTTGAAGGGGTTGATCTGGCCTGTCACCATTTAACAAAGACTTCAACAGACTTTAATGTTTAGACCTTTCCATTCCATATTATTCTTTGTTGGAACTCTTTTATTTGAAAGGAAGAATAAGTCTGTTTGATTGACAGGACAGCACATTTCTCACCTCCAAATAAAAGAGGTATTATGAATGATCTCCAAAGGGTTTTGTGTAGTTTAAAGTGCGGTGGTATTAGGCTTGTACGTGGATTTAGTATAAGATGAATACATTGAACGTGAAGCCAACATAATGAACATATGACAATGATATCCAGTGGTTTGGGGATATAAAACCTGGTCGAAAAAATGTTAGTATTGAAATGCTGTTGGGAAAATTGATGTACAGGTCTTGATGCGACTTTCGATTTATACATAAGGGGTTTTTCTTGTTCTTTTTAAATGAATTCTTGAAAACCCAATTGCACATACATGTATATCAACATATTATTATTACTATATTGATTTTAGTTTTTACTTGAAAATGAAAATATCAATTTTATTTCTCCAATTTAAAAAGTTATTGTATTTTTTTATACTAAAGCATTGATGATAGTCAAATCTGAGGCTTGTAGAATGGTGATTTAACATACAGGTAAAATTCACCTGTTAATACACCTAATAATAGTAATATTCCAAAGTTGATTGACTTTATAAAGTTTATATTTATTGAAATATTAAAATAAATATTTACTTTTTGTACTATTGTTAACTGGGATATGTCGTTAAAAAAATATATCCATGTATGTCCATATATATTTTCACATCGCATTGCACCAGAAATGGTAAAAGTTTTTATTCAATTGAGTAAGACTGTCTCATGCCATTTTTCATCGTGTTCTCAAAAATTTTTGCTGTTCTATTTTTTATAGGTTTTTTTTTTTTATTACTTTTTTTTCATCTTTGATTTTCTCATTTTTTTTTTTTTTAATTTCATATTTATGTTTTTACTTTGCAAATTTTTTTTTATTTCAATAAATTCTTAGAAGATTTCCACCCAGAGTCAAAGTTCATTAAGAGTTCTAGTGAACTACTGTCTCCAAGTCAAAGCCCCACTGTTAGATGTTGTTGTTGAAAGCGACCTCCACATGCAGACAGCACCCTGGAGTTCTTGACTTCTGATGTCATAAAGCATTCTGGGGGAATATCATTGAGAGGCTGTGTTGAGCGATCAATAAAGCATTATGGTAATTTAGCATGTTGTAGCATTGATTATTTTATCTTGAATTAGAAAGATCGCCGATGTGACTTGTCCAAACGTCATGAAAGCCTGTTAACCCGTCACTGTGTCATCTCAACGTGCCAATTTTCAACCAATCAAATTCTGCTAAAGGCCTACGTCAAATAATGGATTTTCCAAAACGGGAAAAATTCCCCCCACTAAGGCCCGCCTGTCACCAAGAGTCGACGCTGATCATAGAGCATGGCTTTCTATGATGTTAATTTCCTTCAGAGTGATTGACAACATGTGTTTATTAGAAATTAAGCCTTTTTCTTAAAAGGAACACAAAGTGTTACCATAAAAAAGTTTACATCCATTTAACTGTTGGTTCTGATCACTTTTTTTACTTGTTTTTCTTATTTTTTGCTGCTTTTCGCATTTTGGAGTTTGAAGAGTATTTGATTTATTGTAAAAAACAAGCAGGCCTAGATTGATTTTTTGTTGGGTTAAAACTTTTTAGCCAAATTTGGTATTGAGAAAAAAAAAGGTCTTTTGATTACAACTGTATTAAAACATGGCGTAAAACCACATCTCCTCATGGGCAGCAGGAAGTAGATCTGTTTGTCATGTTTTTGTTGGCTTGTCTTTGTTGCCAGTGGTGCTGATAGTGGTTTCCGTCAACCATTGGGCTGGCATGTCCTTATAGAAGTGAAAAAACCTTAAGTTTGACATAAAAACAGAAGCCAGCAAGCCTAAGTAAGTAGTTCATCCCAGACTCTCTGGAACAGTTGAAAATCGTAGCTGCAACTCATCGCATTTGCATTTTTTTTACTCCGTTATAATTAAGGAAAGATGTGAGTCTGATGGGAATTTGACCTGGACTATGTTGGTACATGTCTTCTTGTGTATGTACACTGCTATATCTTCCCCCTATTTGGAGTGCCGAGTTTACACAGGTCAACTCATTATCGAAATGATCTGAAATCAGCACATTCGTTAATCCTATAGATTTTTTGTTATAATTCTTCATCACGTGGTTGCCATGGTGATGGCATGTTTGAAGAACGAAGTTATCGCCCGTTTAGTGTATGTAAGAGATCTAATGAAAGAGATGGCTTTCCCAAAATAGGCACTAGTTCACTGTACATCCTATGTTTTGTCGATTGGTGGGTTTCGTGGTTTGCAAGATTTGGTAAAACAGGGGACGTATTGCGGAATTGGGTGCTAAGTTAAATGTTTCTGCGCACTTTCATCTCATTAAAAAAAACCCACCTCATTCTTTCCATCCCCTCGTATCCTATGCCCCTCATTTAAGTGCTATTTCTGGAATTACAAACCTGTATATTTATTAAAATTCAAATACCAAATGCTTTCTATCGAAAAACTGCCAAGACAAGACTCTTAGAGTGAAACTAAAATCTCAGGTTAATCCCTAGACCTGGTAGTTTCTAAAAATGATTGTAGACTGATAGTATGTAGCCTACTATTGCAGAGGGAGGGGGGGGGGAACAATTGTATGGAGCCTATTTGTGGATGATTCAATGTGAATTTTGACAAATGTGACCCATTACATACCTGTATATGGGCCCTGCTACTTATGTGGGGCTTTTTGATTGGCTGATTATGTCATTTCCTTTTTGTCGACCAATCAAAATGATGGAAATAAGGGGAATCCCCATAAGTAAACTACTTATGACCACAAATCGTACTGAGATAATGCACTCATTAGCCTTGCTCTTTGGCTAATGTTCTCGTAATATGTTAAGCCTTAGCAGTTGAAAGACTGCCGTTTTCTAAATTTCGGAGCTGTAAATATTTAATGACGGCAGAGCGTTCGTCGGTAGTTTACAGCACATAATCTGACCCCCCAAGAGGATCTTGAGATTCCTTTAAGTGAAACTGACGATCGAGTCTGGGAAATGAGGATTCAAAAGCGATGATTGATCGCTCGAAATCAAAACCTGTTAACCCAATCCTAATTTGCATGGATAAGGAAATAATATATTTATTTAGGAATTTAGAAATCAGTGTTTCTACATTCTGTCCAAAAACTTAGTCATAAAATGAACAAAATTTATACTCAAAGCCCCAAACATAAAGCTTTTTGAATCCTGACTATCTCTTGAATTGTACAAAGAAATATTTAAAATAATATTAAGACATTTATGGTTTTTCAGGCATGTAGTATTCACTGTTTATACTTTATGCAAATTTAATACATAAAGCCCAAAGCATACACCATTTTGAGTCCCAACGGTTTCTTAAATCTTTCAAAATTCCCATACAAAGAAATATATCTTACTGCATTTATAGTTGTGTAAGTCTGGCTTTTAAGCAGAGGCTTAGTCAGAAATCAAAAGTAGGGTGTCCAAAATGGACATTTTGCTTCACATTTCAAATAACTGGGTGTCCAATTTTTACAGTTTCCCTATCTCCGTCCTTAATGTTAAAGTTTCTTAGATAGTTACAGACAGAAGGCCATAAATACATTTTTGTCCGCTACATATATACTTCAGTGTATGTACATGTAGTTGGATGAAACTCTGGCCTCCGGGGCTGTTCTCCCGTTAGCCTATGTACAGCGCTGTCCCTGCTAACCAGAAACAGGAGTTCAAATCCTGGGGGAGGCAAGCTAAAAAAAATTTCCACAACAATAAAAAAAATATATATTTTAGTGTATCTTTACTGTGTGAGCAATTCTCATCAATTCATCAACTTTAAAATGTTTAAACGTTTTATAAAAAAAAATTGTAAATTTGACAAATGTTAACGAGCCATTTTTAAAGATATTTTTTTAAACAGTTAATAGAACTATTTTTTGTGATATCTCCAGCTTTGTCACTTTAATAATTAGTCCATTGGAATCCTTTGACTCGATTCATTATGAGCCCTCTCCTCTGCAACCCTCTATAATCAGCTGGTTTTAAAAAAATAATGAATTGAAAATGTTATCGGATTTTTTTAAATCTGATTAATGTAAATTTGGAAGAATTATGATTTTTTTTGTAAATATTTTAAAGTCTTGTGATTAATTGTTATCTTTTTGCTGATTAATCATTTTCTTTTTACTGATTAATAACGATTGTGTAACATTTTTTTTTTCTTGTTTAATCCAAATCTTCTGACTTTGTCAAATAACAAAAAATGACTTAAATATTTTAAAGGCAGCTGGTCATATTTCCTTAAAATAAGCCGGCCATTGGCAATTGATTAGTTGGTGTTTTACACCGTGCTTAAAGATTTCACTTATAAGATGGCGGAGTATTCCAATAATATTTGAAACAACCATAAATTAAAATGTAAGTGTTTTGATATTGCTGGAAAGTCCATTTTCCTCCAGGGTAATTAAAGACAGCATTGCTACTCTTCAAACAAACTCTCAGCTGCCGTTAGCCAGAGGGCAGCAGGCCATTGAAGAGAGCTTCCTGTTGCCCTGGTGCTCTCTGGGGTAGGCGACAAGGCGGCAACACAAAGCTGATTAGTGTGTTATATTGTACTATATGTTATTGTTTATTGCCAACTGGTGATGTTGTAATGGATTCCTTTCGCTCATTGGACTTTCCCCCATACTGTCATGAAATAAGGATTTTATATTTTGTAAAACTAACAATTCTTCAGAATCTTAAAAAGGTCCCCATGAGAAATCAAACAAACGGATTGCTTACATTGTAGTTTGTTGGTTCCGAATTTTAAAAAAACTGCTCGTAATAGACCAATGATAAAATCAAAAGAAACTGATATACAGTTGGGAATTAAAATTCAAAATGGAATTTAAAATTTTGCCGTATTTTTGTTGTTTGCTTTTGATACACAAAACAAATATCCTCGGCCTTAAGCTAGCAGAAAACACAAAAACAAGATAGCATTTTAAGAGATCTCTAAAACCTGCATCTAAATCTACTCAGCCGTCAGCAAATGCCTGGTCACGTGACACATTTCCGGCCATCCGACATCTTCTCGACATCTTCGCTCCATACCTCATAATTAATGCACGGGCTCGGAAGAGTTATGGTCGGGTTGTAATAGACGTTCTTAAAATATTCATGTGGCGATGTATGAGCAGAGAAACAAATTGTGGCTCGTGTTTCTGTCCTGGTCAGTACTGAGATTCTCAGAAATCCAGGGGTGAGGGAGAAAATACGTGACTTGGCTACTGGCCACCAGTCTCTCACATGCGATATAAACGGGTCACAAAACTGGACAAATTTTAAAATTTGGTATTACATATGTCTCACTAGGTCAAACATTATAAACGCCTTTACACATTTTGTTTTCAAACACTTTTCCTTACATTATAAATACCTTTAATACACATTAAGATTTTAAAATATTTTTTTCCCAGATGCTGTATCTTATTCAAACTATTATTGTTTATCATATACCTATGAGTCTCACCACACAGATACAGAGGCATCGTATATTTATCCATATCGTATGTTTTCGACCTCCAGATAAATGCATGTAAGGTTAAAGCATATACTCATGCTGATAGTCTCCGCTAAAGGCCCTTCCACCCGACATTTGAGATGGGCAGATTTCTAAAAATGGTAAAAATGACGGGCAGAAATTCTGCATTTTAACATGGTAAAGATAAGAAAATTCATAATTTTGACAGGCAAAATTTCTCAGAATAGAGATTTCTGACAGCCAGATGTCCAATCCTAGCTAAGACTGTATATGCCACCTTTTCTTAGCACTGGAGCAAGGGCTTAGCCAGAAATCAAAAGTATGGTGTCCAAAATGGTCATTTTGCTTCCCTTTTTAAGTAACTCGGCGTCCCTATCTCTTGCATGTTAAAGTTCCTTAAAACAGGGTGTCAAACTGAGGCAATTTTTCAATTCAGGTTATCCAAAGGACTGGTGGACACCCCTCTGCCTAAGCCTTCGACTGGAGGAAGATCAGATTTTTTTATCAAAACAAAACACTTAACATTAAATTCTATGTATGTCTTTACTCGCTGTCATTTACTATTGAAGTATGTATTACAAGGGAAACCCCTTAAGCATGGTGTTGAACATTAATCAGCCAGTCAGCCATGGGTTTCACCGGGGCTACCACGACACACTGCTATCCGTTTCTTATGTATCAGATGAAATGTCTTATATAATAGCAACAAATTAACTGTATTGCCCTCTACCTGTTCATAGTTCATCTTGCCGTGTTCATGGAGTTATTGCCTATTTGAACATATTTTTTACCAAGTGTTTCAACTAAATTGTCTATGAAATAACTTTTATCGGCTTCATGCAAGCCGTAAAAAGACTTTTAACCAAGGTAATTGGGCAATAACTAGCAGTTATTGCCCACTTATATATTCATTTACATGCATGCTACACTTCCACCTGTCTGAAAATGAAAGGTAGGCCTACATACACAGTACATTGTAAGTTATTACCTACTTGAACTTAATGCCTACTTATTAGGAAGTGTTGGTTATCAATTCATTATGAAATATCACTGTTAATATCGTCATCGATGCACCCCAGAATGGTATATCAACTAAGTTAGTTATAAAATAACTGCCCTTTGGCTATATAAAGGGCATTATTATTGAAGTACATTTATGCTGTCAGCTATGGAGGAACATTTGTATACAACATTTCACATTGTAGTTGTATTTCTGTTCATTATTTGGAAGAACATTGCTCTCATTGTATTATAAGTGAAATAACCATAAACACCAATCAATCGACCAATCAATGTAAAATAAGTAAGAGTTATCGCCCACTTATAGATTAATTTATGCACTAACTTTCATCTGTCTTATACAGTACATGTGTTACTCCATTTTTGCCCTCATGTTTATCCGCAACATTGTAAGGACAAGCTGCCACTACTGACAGTTTGAACT
This sequence comes from Mopalia vespertina, assembly GCA_030265115.1. NCBI lineage: Eukaryota > Metazoa > Mollusca > Polyplacophora > Chitonida > Mopaliidae > Mopalia > Mopalia vespertina. The sequence continues at coordinate 878 of JAQQZZ010049649.1, read as the reverse complement.
AACTCGTGTTTGACCCCAGTTGACACCATGTGTCACTTTAGGAGCATTCAACTCACTCGTCTTAAGAGCCCCCACTTGTTTGTCTAATTTACATAATTTTCCTATTTAGTTGTGTCAATAGAGCCCAATTGATGTGGATATTGTACCATTTGAAGGATACTGTTAATTAACAAAAGGTGTACAACAGGTGTAACCCACACCAACGACAGGTGCGATTTATTAGAAATTCTTCACAGGTTCATGTCGAGTAGAATAAGGTGACAGGCTGCTTCTATTAAAGCCTGAGAACCTGATCAGTCAAACAAACAATGTACAATTAAGTAAGCAGCCAGACCTGCTGATCCAAAGTATTTTGTATGCAAAATTTATGTTGACATTAAATACACACAGATATTAATATTCAATGCTATGCTGTAACACAAAAATACACATAATGATGAGTAAATACTCATGAACAATAATTTTCTTAAACACAAATTTCTTCCTGGCTAGACAGGCCTGGGTAGCTAGCCCAAGATGTGAGATCTAGGGCAGCTCTGCATTTTAGGGTGCTTCCTGTTGCCCAGTTGTTCTCAGAGCTACGGGACAACATGATGCAGATCTGTTGAAGGAGGCAAGATATATTTCGATTTATAAAAAAAAAATTGGTTACTAAGAACATATTTGTACGAGAAGAATAACTGGGCAATAAATGTTAATATATTACAATGTCTCATAATACATGCAGGCAATTGTATGTATTACTGGGCAATAAATGTCCATATTGCACTGTCATATGATGGGATAGGTACTAAATCTCACTGATTTATATATATATTCGAATCCCGGTGGAGGCAAGCAAATTTTTCTCTCTTAATTTATTGGAAAATATATATTTT
>JAQQZZ010049638.1:0-10124 GCA_030265115.1 Mopalia vespertina | reverse complement strand
TGCAATCTGTTGTCTTAATAGGGGGGGGGGGCTTTATTTCAAGTTTCAAATTAATCAGAGGATTTGTTACAGAGTAATCGAGTCTACAATATGTACAGACATGAATATTGTACAATTATGCAATGATGGCGATTTTGTTTCACAGAATTTGGTTAAAATCATCCCACCCGTTGGCAGTACGCTATATTGAGAGTTTGAGTTTATTATCTATTATCGCGTTCACAACACATCCTTGCGTGAATATTGTAAACGTATGCAATAACAGCTCTTTTGCTGTACCGAATTTGGTGAAATGCAATCCCATCCGTCGTCTTAACAGGAGTAAGCTACATACCAAATTTTAAGCTATTCGGTAAATTTGTTTTGAAACTATCGTGTTGATAAACATTTGTGAGGGACGGACGGACGCCGAGTAGCATTTCCAGCCGCTTAAAAGGGCCTGTGGGTCTCGTCATGTGATGTACGGAATCTGACGTAATTCACTTCACCTCCAGGTACCCCTTACATTTGTTTCTAGCCCTAGCATGAATGGAAAGTAAAGGAAGTCCTACAATTGACCCAATAGCAGCACAAAACACGACTTCGGCAGATCGCTATATGGGCATGGTGACAGAGTTTCAAGGAGGTATCCGGAAGTTCAGCAGAAAAGAACGTCATTTACCATGCACTATTCAATCTGGTATGATCGAGCCAGTTCTGAATTGATACTAGCTCTATACGGACCCGAGCAGTAGTCTTTAACAGTATGATTTTGCACAAATAGGCCTACTATATTCGTCTGTCTCTATTGTTTTTCTTTTATAAATGCTTTCCACAATTATACCGGGCTAAGATCCTAGATGTTCGACTCCCGTTTATATGACCATTTCGCTCTAACTCTCGCAATAAATTGTAATCATCCGCGTATCAGATTTGTCCTTTTCGTGCAAGAACTAAACATCTCGGCCCTGCTTGTTACACCTTCTCATACGACAATTACTACGAAAGTCACTCGTTGTTGTTGTTGAGACATTAAATGCAGCTATTGTCCACTCAGGTAATCCAACGGGTGGATAGAGAGAAAAGAAATTTGAAAACACACATTGAGGTTTGATGAAGATGAACGTTATTTTGGTAAAACGGTTTCATTATTATAAAAGTGCATCGTAGATTAAGTTGAAAATGTATTATTATACAAATTCCAATATATATTAGAGCTGGTTTTAATATTTCAATTTCTCAAAATCCATGCTTCAAGAAAAACGGTAAATATTTGTGTGAAACTTTCAAACTATTAAATTATTTTGTATACAATTTGCCACCGGAATATATTCTTCCTTAGATATTTTTTTAAATGCTGTTTTTACAAACCACATAACCCAGTGCAACTCCCGTGTGTAACCTGGTTAACTCGCTACAATACACAGACATGTTAAAACGTCTCCTGTATTCGTTCAACCATTCAAATATACCAGACTATTCTAAAAACTACAAAAATAAAGTATAAATTGAGATTTGCAGACCCAAAATTAAACAAAGGGACGTTACTTTAGTTCAGTAAACTGCAATGGTTTGTTGGAGTTAGCCGATTTAGAGTAAACTTTTGCTTTATTGACGACAGGTGAGTACAGTGCATTTAAATTCGCACGATAACAGCGGTTATACCACCAGGCTCCTCTGAATTCAACGGCACAATTAGTTATCAGTTGATGATCGTTATCCTTGTCAACGGTAGAGAATTTAAAGCCGTTGTGTTCACTCATCGAGTCCCCTAAAATTCAGAAAAAAGAGTAATCAATGACCAGAATATCGGTATATTTTGAATTATAATAATTTATAAAGGCATCTCGTTTCTTCAAGAACTTTCATTTGATGTTGCTATCTCTACATTTATTTTGTATATATTTTCATAAAACAATATGGTATTATTTTGCCAAGCATTCTATTAAACTTCAAATTACGTTGCAATGCAGCATTGTTTGTTGGCTTATTGTTTGCTTGTTTGGTTGATTGCGGTTGATTGGGGTTAATTAGGGTTCGATCGTTGACCTGAATTGTGTTTCACTCAGATGACGGCGTGCCAGTCCATCAATCTCAACTTCATTGACAACAAACAAATACAAGACAAAAACAGGACAATCACTGGACGAAATGTAGATAAACACAAACAGATCGGTTTCCTGTTGTTCGTTAGCTCTGAGAGAACAAGGGCAATATTCAGCTCCACCCTTATCACGCACAAAAGGATCGGAAGTTAAATGTCCACGAATTCAGCATATCTATGTTAAGAACCCCCGACTGGATAAATGCATTAATAGAACACAATACAATTCATTCCACGTCGACAGCCGAGACTCAGTGGTTACCCTGTCGGTCTATTGATCTTCCATCTAAGTATCGCCCGACAGTTCGAGTTCTTCTGTCGGCATCATGCTTATCAGAATGTGACTCTTACAATTGTGGGGGTTGTCTTTACGACGTTTCCGTCCGGTTTATAGCCATATTTGAGAAATCAGAGTGAAAAATGGACAATCAGGTGTATATGAGATAAAATAACATTCAGTTTCGCTTTAAACCGAACTCAAATCAACAAACAAACATAGACAACAAACAGTTGATTCCAAATAGCCTTACAATGTTAATTGATTCACGTCTAGTCAAAAGTTGTATTTGAGCTATACATTGATACACCCTGCTTTCGTATCCTGACGTAAAGTGTTTTGGTACAGGTGTCTTTCTACAAGATACCTCATCATTGTTGTGATGTCGCCACGCTGTAGACGTTGTTGTAATCAAGTTTAATGTCTATGGTGGGCATCGTAAGTCGACACCACATATTCTTATAGAGTTGTCACCTTTTCTCCATGTCAATACGTCTTTCGGTTCCACTTGCTGGTGCCAATCACACCACATATTCTTATAGAGTTGTCACCCTTTCTCCATGTCAATGCGTCTTTTGGTTCCACATGCTGGTTGCCATTTCCTTTTTGCCTGTTTTCTTGTGGCTAGAAAATTTTATTTGGTACCGGACAGTGAGTCTAAATTTGACACGCGCAAGCAGTTAACACGTGCTCATGTTACTTTGAATGACGATATGCTACACGTTGTAATTAAGATGACGAAAACTATTCAGTTCGGTCATCGTGAGTTACGTTTCCTTACACTAGCTATCTTAAGTTCTCCTTTATGTTTTGATCGGGCGTTTAAGAACATGATACGTTAAGCCTAGGCTTCGACCTGATGCGTTCGATTTGATTGGCTGGTGAAACACCTAGTCATTTTTCAACACTCACGTAATATAGTGTCGACTTAAGACCCACTTGTCCCACGATATACTTCAGCCGCTACTTATTTCTGTGACATCGTCCGTAAACTTTTGATCAACAATAAACATTTGCTTATACTGTCCTTAAAGAAGGCAAAGAATATATACCAGCCAACAGAGAGCTATGAAACTGATCAATGTATTCATCGTCACAATTTACAGACGATTCAACTATGCATAGTGGACCGAATTATGGTGACAACCTCAGCCAAAATATATAAACTCTTTCATCTCAAGCTGATAAACTTGTACAACAGTTCGAGAAAAAGTATGACGCTATCTCGTTGAAAGTAACAATGTCTGACGCGGGTCACCTCAGCAAAATGTAAATGCCATGAAAAGTTTTGACGGAGTATTAAATAGAACTAAGCCCACACGGTCAAGGGGGAATAAGTGTTTAAAGCGTCTAGAGACATGCGTCATATAGTTACCAGCGTACACTGTCCGTTGGTAATACTATCCGCTGATTTCGACAGATTTAAACGGAATAGGCATAATAAGTAAACTGACTAGGTGACCATTTTTTCTCAATTCCGTACAATTGTTGTGTGATAATTTATAGAGATCTACGTACCTGCCGTTCCGGTGTATGATCCCAATAAGAGCTGAAAACTCTGGTCCTCGTCTGAAATATAGAACCTGTTATATCTCGCGTGACGTGTACCGTTGTCATAGCTTCCAAGATTCAGGAGCAATTTGTATCGTCTCTGTGCAGTCAACAGATGAATTTTTTCTAGACCTGTTGCACAACATATGTATACAGGGAATAAATTACAGTTACAAATGACAACTGAATAATATTTTTAAAACAACACTATTAATCTTTATTTGCTTTTTCTCATGTGTCTTTTTTTAACACTGTTTGTTGCTAGTACATGCCATCTTATTGCAAAATAAAACAAACATTTTGTCGAAAATACACACATGTGCACACACACGCACACACACACATGTGCACACACACAGATTACATTGATTTTATAAAAAAAATCTTTTCCCGAAAAATACACACATATGCACGCACACAGACAAATAACACTTGTACAAACAAGCCAACATTTGTTCGTCATTTGTGTTCTTTGGCTATATTGTTATACATGATTATATCAGGAACCAATATACACGAATATTTGACACATATGATACCATGCCCTTTGACAACGACTTGGTGTTTGGTACGGTAGAGAGAAGTTATTTGTTGATGTTAGTAGCAATTTGCCACACAAAATCATTGTGAATAGCATTTTATGTCTTGTGAAGAAGCCGTTGGGGCACCATCAAGATATATTCGGCTTATTACATCGTAATAAAATTACCAACATTTGTAAATAACAGCTTATTTTCATCGACAAACCGACAAGTATTTCCGTTAAAGAGAACATCAATATTTGCCTTTCAACTATGTTTTCGAATGATCTATGTCCTTGTTTAATATAAGTTGGACAGTGAAACATGAAATGAGAAGCATCTTTATATGGAAAACCACAATCACATGTGGGGGAATCTGAAATAACCCTGATAAACATATCAGCTTTCAGAATTGAACAACCCATGCGAAGTTGCGCATAAATCATTTCGTATTGTCTATCATATGTTAAATACAAGTTAGGAACCTGTAAATCGTCAATACAAAGAGCGCTTTTAAAGGATTGACATAAGAGTCAACATTTATTACACTAAGATCAACCTTTGTTCCATAGTTTTATAGTAGAAGGTAAAACCGAATCGGCATACAGGCAAGTTCTGCTGTGAGGTAGGTGAAGACGATGAGCGTTTTGCGGGCAACATTCGCTAATAGCAGAAACTGGGCAAGAGACTAGGTGTGAAAGATATTCCGGGACGAGGCCATATCACATTTTATAAAATACCTGGAGTATATAACGTTGACGGCGTTTGGCAAGGGGGGTAAAGCCAGTTTCTTTGTATAATAAACAGAGTTACATTCCCCGTACATAGCCGCTGGTAGTACTCGACAATATGAACAATTTATATAGCTGGTCCAACGACTTGCGAAGCAGTCTATATTTCAGGCTTCTCAAACAATTTACCATTGGACTTATTTTTGCAATGAGCGTTTGGATACATTAACATCGCCTACGATGACGCATGGTACTGAGATACCATTGCGGGCCGACACAAGGGCATCATTTATCAAATCCCAGTATGATACTCTGGCCGAGGGTGGACTATAAATGGCTCCCTAAATTAATTTATTATTCGAAGTTCTCAAGTCACACCACGCAGATTATGAACCTGGTATATCAATATCAGGACTTTCAGTACAAATAAACGACTTCTTGACATAAATAAACAATCCCACCGCCTTCAACATTATGTCTGCCGCGGCAAATTGGAGGGAAATGATATCCATCTAATTTCAATGAGATATCATGACCACATCCATCTAATCAAGATTCCGTGATGATACTTATGTCCGTTAGATAGTTTGCAATAAGTCTACATTGCATCGTAAACTATTTATGTTTGTATGTGCAATAGACAGTTTACGTGGACCAGGATTGAGCTCGATACCTGCGGACAATATAAGGGGCGCCGCAATAAGGGTCAAATAAAAAGCCGCTGGAGAAATGAGTTCTGGAAGCTTTTTTCAACAAACATTTGAAATTAGTGCGTGATTTTGGTAAGTTTGGATGAAAATAGCATATGTTGTGGTACAATGGGAGTTGGCTCTATGATAGGATAGACTAATAAACCGCCTCCCTGTCAACCGATAGAGGACACATTATAATTACACTTTAAGAGAATAGTTGAGGTAACAGAGCGATGGTTGATCTTCCAACCGACTGAACATACGAATAATCACCGAGGTACTAAAGCAGAGTGGAAACAGACAGTGATATAAAGAGCCAATTAAACATTATATAAGATAATAAAACAAATGGTATATTGGGGATCATATATGTAATGTTTACGGTACAAGGGGGGATATTATGGTCGTATAATAACATAAATCGGGTACAAGAAATGACTGGCTGGTCAAGTACTGACTGGAAGGCTTGGTAGTGTATAAAATTATATAATCAAAACTTGTAAATAAACTAATACTCCAGGGTATTATACAAACAAATATAACCAGTACACCACAATGCCAGTTGATTATAGAAGGGTTTGATCGTATTATTCCGATTGATTGTTGTTTCACGCCGTGCTTATAAGTGTTTCACTACGACGAATTGTAGTTACTTTGTGTAATGTTATAGCTTTAAGCCGAAGTCCGTTTGCTAGATGTGTTAAACGGCTTATTAGGTAGTGTAGACGGCAATGATTCCAAAACCAACCAATTCAACATACAATCATGTGGTGGAAGCAGACCGGGAGATAATTTCAGAAATAAACGACACATTTGCTCGGCAAAGCGATTTGACAAGGCTTAACCTAGCTAAATCATCTGGTACACGGAATCATTGGAGCCCTCGGAGCCAAAAATCCAGTGCTATAGTGGACTGTAAAACACAAATTGCAATGGAAATACAGACTTAGATCAGAACCATAATTTAGTCACATGTTAAAATTAGGCACGATTCCGTATTTTCCTAAAGAATTGGTCGTGCTTTTAGCATATACCACACGATTAACTCATTATTCAAGCGGATAAAAGCACATACAAGTGATCAACGATAAATACCAAAGCTTTACAACATTTACCGACAAAAATCTAAACGTCTGAACAGCACTGTAAGACTTTTTCAAACAGTTATTTTAGGAAAATCCTGCCAAATTGGTTTCATGTACATTCAGCGAATACATTTTGACCCTTGCCCTACGAAGGTGTGAACACTTGGTGCCACGTGAGACAGTGGAAGAGAAAATAGATTCGGATATGTGGTCATGTGATTATGTGTTCCGGACTTCATTTGGACGTTGATAGAAATTGAAGGGATAGGAAGGACCGGTACCTTGGATAGAGATTGGGAAAGGGAGCGCCCCAACCATCCCTCACGAATAAACAAGAACGTATTGTCAAGAAAGTCTCGATATCTCAACTTCTAGCTCTTTCAGTAAAACGTCTAGTCAGTAACACTCACAACGACGTTAGGAAAGAGACAGAACACTTACCAAGCCAAAATTCTCCTAGTAAATTTCCAAAACCATTCCGGTAGTTTTCCCAATTTCTATAGAAATCTACTGAGCCGTCTTGGCGCCTCTGGAACACCTGTACAAATAAAAGTTCAATTATCGACGTATCTGGGATGGAATGATCCCAAAAAGAAATTTAGATCACACAGCTTACAATTAGAGAAGAACTGGTCGGTGTAGAATGCACCAAGATGTAGAAATAAATGACACATTCTCTTCACAATTAATTGTTTTAAAGCGATGATGTACAGGGGTAAGGTTGACAGACATGGGTGGAGATACCCGGGTTAAATTGTCTTTAGTCGTTTACAATGCTTTTGTGACTATGTCTGGTCAAAGGAATTACATCTCATGTTTGAAACTGAATTATTTTGAGTTTGTTTTGATTCAGAACTGAATATTTTGCATATGCATATTTTGGACGTATCCAAATATCATACTTGTCCTCGTACAGGAATTATAGGTAATTGTGGGACTAATCCTACTAAATGTACCATTCACAGGGTTGGGTCACTAGTTACCATCATGTACATGAGTGAAGCACACGATGTGGATCCGGAAATCGTGAGATACATTTTACGAGGTTTTCCACCGTTTTAAATGTTGGAACAATACGAAGTGGACAATCCGTCGTCAAATAGGTGAAATGCCATTGGATGCGACGTAATACCCCAATTGAACAAACAAACAAATCCCATCCTTCTGTCTGTTCAAACAATCAAACAGACAAACGAATGTATACAATACGTACAAGCCAGCCGCCATGTTCACTCTTCATATCACAGAATACCAGGAAACCATCTCCGACGCCCAACGGAAAGACTCGGTAAACTCTGGATTTTGTTCCGCCACACTGCTTAACATCGTAACAATCCGTCGGATAAACACATTCCAATCCGTCGTTGAGATCTTAAAAATACATATTATTTTAGACGTAACTTAGGTATGCAATTTCAATTAATTAAAGTCTTGCAAAACGCACTGTCACTCTAGGACATTTTTATAAGGAGAGTAGAAATAAACAGATGAGAATGTTATAGTGGTATTTGCCATTTACAAGACATCTCAAAAAGCTACACACACTTATATCATAACAACTCGTGATTAAGATCATGTTAGAAACTTGGTTCAAGTGCGATCAAGTATCAGTTTCCGACCCACCAATTGACTCTTTTATGATAAATGTAGACATGAAATTTCAGAATAAAGACCGCTAATTTCCATTATTTACATTCAAAATTTAGCATGTTTACCTCATAAAAATAAAATTATTTCATTTGCTGGGGATATTAATCCTGTTTTTAGCCAGTAAGTTTATTTAATTCATGTTTTGAGCTCTGTATTAAATACTGATGTAGAGCGATTATACATTTTGTCCCGTTTGATCTTGGTAGCCAAGTTAGCAGTTTGGTGTGAGTAATATAGGTATTCCCCTATATGATATAGCTGTTAATATCTGTAAAGTTGGTCAAAGCAAAATAGACAATATGTAGCTAATGTCGTTCAAAACTTAATATGTAGCTAATTATATATTAGGTTCACATAATCTGTATAACAAAATACGGGGAATCCCCATTTCTTAATAATCATTATATATTCTGGGAATGTGAGTTATTTTCTGGAAGGTCTAATTTGCCAGCATGTTGGAACATCCTTCGACATTTTCTGTACCGGTGCAGTAATCTCAGAGGTAACTGGAAGCAATAATATTAAACGACAACGTGCAATGTTAACCGCCGGATATTTTGTACGCATACGAGGAAATCAACCGAACTACTCCGCGGATTTGTACCAAAAGAACAAATCAAACAAAGCCCTTTCTCTGGTAAAATCACATTTAAACAAAACAATGCTCCATTCCTAAGTGTGCCTTGATGCAAATAATTCAGATTTTGTCCGCTGGAAGTATTTTAATAATAATATAGCTCCAATGACGTCATCTTATCAACACAAGAATAGCCTTCAGACATAAACAATAAACACGTTGATAACTCAGTCATATGATGAAAGTAAATCCATGCCCCACTTGGCCATTACCTACGGAAATGGCCAAGGTATGTTCAGACATGATTTGCTAAATGATTGCAACTATTGCGAAAATTTCTGAAAATCACTACAAACAATGGCCAAGCCTTTTTGAAAGGAAATTTATCTAATTACAATGTACACGGGCAACCACACTTCTCAGTGGGATAATAAAGGGGAAGTTTACTATTATGTGTATGTTTAGAGTACGCCTTAAATGGGGTTTTCTGCAGAACACCTTCATATATTGAAAGGTGATTGTTTAGCTAAACTCTAAACATAATCTAACTCTAAACCTTGCCCTAACCATGATAACCCTAAACTGGCCTTTGACGTTCTATCTAACATAACGGCTGCCGATGGAATTTGGATTCAAAAGCCTCGGAGGGTTCGTAAAAGATTTCTTTTGGGTTTTCTTCAACCATGGGCAATGTAAAGTTGCCATAAAAATGAACAACTTTAGACACAAATGACAAAAACAATCAATACAGTTTAAAAAATATATATATATATGCGCGCTATATGTAACAGGAGAGAAAATGCAATACATTACCCGTCCTCAGCATTACGTCCGGTCCATTGTCAGGCAAAGGCTCTACATTATACTGTTTTAACACTGCCTGATAAGAACATACAGAGACGGGAACGATAGTTGAAAGAAACAGTACTGACAACAGGGCATACACAAACTGATTAA
>JAQQZZ010049627.1:0-10124 GCA_030265115.1 Mopalia vespertina | reverse complement strand
CCCCCCCCCCCCCCCCCCCCCCCCCAAGTCTATTAAACTATCTCCTGACAGCAACCCTGCTTGCATTGACATACAAGTGTTCTTTTAGCCATTTACACAGCCTCTACCATTCAATTTATAAACTCAATTTGAGCTTGCAACATCCTCCGTTCTGTTATCCAGTGGCCTGCAATCTTGCCATTAGTCCTACATGTATGTTCAAGTTGTTATAGTTTTGAAAATATATTGTACGTGGTTCTTACTCTTGTATTTTTCTGCAATGCAAGTGCTAATTATTCAGATCAATTACGCCGAGGTGCATGGCTGTCAGAATACATTTTAAATAGCAGAAATGGGGTGCATGGAGATGGAATTGGATTTATAAATGACCCCAACCTCACCAGCGCGTATTTTCAAACTTAAGAACCGAAATTAGTGGCAATTTCATTTATATTTCAGAATAAATATGTACATGTACAATAATATTTTTTAAAAATACAAAGATATATATGAACAGACGCGGTAGAGCCCTGTGAACCAGCTGACTCATGTGCACCCGCATTCAACAATTTTCTAGACATCTTAGGTAAGATCCAATTAACGTTTTTATGATTTCGTGTTTTCTTAGTATTCAAAGAGTTTTATTTTTAGACGGAATTAATATTTGATCAGTCACCAGGCTGTCATTCTCCCGACTCCTACGCAAAGCTGTTCTTATGAGGTATGGGCCAATTAGATTACCTATGATCTAAACCCTTGGTATAAAAACGGCAGATTGAAAAAAATACATTGCCTGGTTGAATCCAATTGAAATAATAAAAACTGCGTAAGTTTACCAGGAATGGAATTAAAGATAACACAAATTTTCGTCAATAAGAAGGCGAACCTCATTGTGGGTTATTTTAATGTGGTAAATGCCAGAATTTAACACCATTAAATAAAAATGTTAAATGAAAAGTTCAACAGTGAACACGAAATTTTTGTACGTTCATGTTAGAAATGATGTCGTGACATTGAGTTCATGATGTATCACGATTCGTTAAGCGTTTCACTGCGCCGGTTACCTTTTAAGTCGTAAAACGTCTGTATTTCTCGTAGGCCCATAGGAGTCTATAATTCTGCTCCAGAATTATCAGAAAAACCGTATGTGGGTCCATAAAATCTTATTATTATCTGTGTGAAGACACGGACTAGTGCATCATTGCATTACTAGCTTGCCACTGCATTTGTCAGTTTAATCTCTTTAATACATTGGCATATATGTTTGTTGCGTCTTGTTTGTTTTTCACGATTGACAGTGACAATTGTTCTGTATACAATAACATACAACAACATGATCTATGTAAATGCTTTTTATTTTTATTTTTGTGTTTCTTTACATCAACCTTTTTTGTTTTGATTTGAACAGTCTATGGATGAACCAGTTGGCGTTATGTGGGATGGGGAGATTTTAGTATATTCGATTTGGGGTTTAAGGTAATTTCAATCACATGACGGCGTGCCAGGCCAATAGATGAAGGACACAAATGTACACATTTATTCAAACTAATACAGGATCGTAATAGGAATAATACATTTGTGGTATTTGGCTAGTTACAGGTAGCATCTGGTGTCTGATACTCGGTCAGAAAAAAGGCAACACATAAAACAGATTTGCTGTGATGCATAATAGTTTAAATATGTAAAATGTGTAAGCACAGGACCTTCTGTAACCTGTGATTATCCGGTATATGGTTTAATACCTATGTCATTGACGTCGAGCAGTTTGTCATTGGTAGAGATAGCCGCCATGAGTGAATGTATATCTTATTATTTTATTAATGCAGGGCTAAACCGTAAACGAACAAACCATAGCAAACACGGAATTCAAAATCAAAATTTCAGCTGATACAATGCATTGTAGCAGAAAAAAGGGTGGGCGAATCTATAGGCAAAACTAGTTTCTGGCAGTTTTTAGGAATAGCAGATTAAACAAATTCCAAGGAATCCAGTAATACCAAAGCCGTGAAATGTTATGTACTGATGTGTTTTGTTTGAGCCCGGATTAACACACTTATTCACAGCCCCAGAGAAAATGTGGCTGTAAATATCATCACAGTTATGAACCCATTTCCGTGCCACCTTCTTTTGGCTGACGACGCATTGGTGTTCTAAACCTAATTATTAGCCCACCTACTAGTCCATTACTGCCGCTCTATCGACCTTGACCTCTGGTTATTTTGCTTGAGGGTGACTTGGAATTTTTTTTATGGCAAAGCCGTAATGAAGGATATCCACCAGCACTTCTATCTGTAAGAATCTGCGTTTCTGTTATCCAGTAATGAACTACTGCACAGTACAAACAACTCCTATCCCAAATGTATTAATATAAATCGGAAATACAGTGTTTTTTAGTGTCCGGCTACACCTCGACACGATCAGAACAATGAATAAAGTATAACAGCTAGAAAATTACATCATTCGCGAAATCATTGTACTAGGCCAAGATAATGCGCTGTAAATGGGGAATTGATTACCTGTTACGTATATATAATTCATCCCGACACAGTGACATCGGGTTCAATGTCCGATAAATATTGATAAAGACCTTAACAAATGGAGGAAAGCTATTTCGCAAAAAAAATATATAATACGTCCGTCTGTCGACCATCGGGTACAGGAGTGAGGGGTGGTTTTTACGAGGTTTTCTCTCGGTTTCCATGGTAATTAGGCAAGGAACATAGTGAAGTGGACACTCCGTCGTCATATAAGTAAAATACCCTTAAGCACGACGTTAAACCCCAATGAAACAAACAAACAAACATATAAATTACTAAAGTCCTTTCCATTTTCTGTCAGAGTTCGATAAACATAAAAGAAGTCGTCTGTTTCAGTCGGACTGAGGTCTCTATAACTTCTGTAGGCAGTGTTGTTTTATTATTTGTGTTAAAGGGCGACAAAGTCGTAGTAAACCTATTCCTAAGTTCACAGCTTAACTACGTGACATAAGTTGGTCTGTAGTTCGATATTCAACAGGGAGCAGTCATTATTTTCGTGTATAAAAGGCTGGGCTGTAATTCGGTTTATAGCGGACATATAACCTCCAAACTTTGTGGGCATGGACTACGACCAATGCCCCATCACGTGATACATTTAACCGCATCATCCACCAATAGGGGGCCCTGCTTGAGCTAGGATGACCAAGCTTGGTGGGCATGTACTGCGACCAAAGCCCTATCACATAAGTAGAGTTATGAATACGGGCCCAGGAGCTCAAATCAATATGTGCAACATGTGACCCATTCGTGGTGTCGGGTCACATATAACCTTAGTGTGAGTCTTCAATGAGACATTACAAGCGACCATGGTTTAGTGGTTAGCATGTCAGTATACTAATCTTACATCGATGTACCGTTTACCGGTTCGAGTCAGTCTATCGTCATCCGGTATATTAGAGTCATTTTTAGAGGTTCTCTCATCACTTTTAGGATACCAGAGTTTCTCAGTGGATGTAGCAAGGTCAACTAGTATTTAAAAAAAGAGCTCCAATGCACCTTCCCAAATGGGGGGAAGTTTTAATTTTAGGGTTTTTTTCAAAATGGCCGCCACCGCCATCTTGGAAAACTAATAAAGTTATATTTCTTGAATTGGATGGCCAAAAATGACAATTGAGGTGTCAATTCTCACTAATTTTGGTGTCAGAAACATAATGGGATGACACAATTTATGATTCAGTCACCTTGACCTCAAGGTGGCCTCCGACGCCATCTTGAAAAACGGAATAAATTGTATATCTTGAACCAGATGGTCAAAAATGGGAAATACGGTGTCAATTTCTACTAAATTAGGCATCCTAGATATGATAAAATGATAGTTCGTATGCTCCTGGGCCATCTTGACCTTTAAATCCAAGATGGCTGCCGCCGCCGTCTTGAAAAACTAAATGGCCAAATATGACAAATAAAATGTCAATTCCAACTAAGTCTGATATGAGAAGTATGATACAATGTCACTTTATAATGTTTCTGGGACAGGGTGACTACTGAATTCAAGATGGTTACTTTTTTTTATCTTGCAAAAACATAATATATACTGCATTTGTTGAGCCAGATGTCTGAGTTCCCCTATTGTTTTAAGATTCACTCTCACTGCAGGACACATGATGCACAGCTGTCAGAATCACTTACGCTGTCACCATCGCTGCTCTCCTCTTATAGATGACTTGGAGTTGTTGGAAATTCCAGAGGTGGTGGAAGTGCTGGGTGGGTATATCGTACTGGGAGGCATAAGCCATTTACAAGGTGTCATCCATGGCCAATTGGTGATTGGTGATTCTGAAGCTGGAAGTTCTTCTGCAGATATGTGAGGTAATTGGTGCGTTTTAAATGTGGTCGTAGACTGTCAGAGTCGGATATTAGTCTGTTGATCTTCTTTGTACTAGTTGACCTGGCTAAATCAGCGGAGAAACTTTGGTATCCTAAAAATGGTTAGTGAACCTCTTAATATGACTCTACTATATATGTAAATCGTGATTTTTACGAGGTTTCATCCCGGTTTTCCACAGCAAGGAACAGTATGAAGTGGGCAATACATGTACGTCTTCATATAAGTGATACACCATTGAATACAAGACGTTAAGTAGCAATCAAACAAACAATGATACATAACATTCCAGGTAACTGCCATCTATCAAAGCGAACTCCCTGTTAGTTTCTGGTGTGCATATGTTTCCTGTTAAAATGGTCGAATTGTCGCAGGAAGAAGAATGTGTATACGTGTTCAGTTACGCTCTTCCAGTAATAAGCGTTCATTTCCCAATGGAATTCTCTATAAAGTTATAGCCAATCGGTACTAAGACAATTTTTGCTGTACACACCTGAATAAACTTTGTCGGAATATACATATATATGAAAATTATGCGGGTTTTAACGTTTTGCAAAAAATAAATAAAAGGTTTTACAAGTTATTGTTGGCGATTTAATTTACTGCTTTCAATAGACGGTAATCAATCGTAATTTTTCATAACATAACAAAAAGTGTTGAGGTTAGCTTAAAAAATAAACAACATCGTCTACTTTTACGAGTGGATAAAGTATAATACAAAGGAAAGGTGATGTATCAAGTCCATCTCAAATCAAGATTGTATTGGCAGTTCAAAAGAAGCTTTTCGCGCACTCGTTCGGAAGTCGCAATTGATGATAGTCATTTCAATGTCGATCAAAGAAAGAAAATGAAGAGTAAAAAGGCGCTGTTTCCGTTCCGAAGACAAATTATCTTTTTAAAGCAGAAAATGGTTCTTGACGTAAATTGGGGACTTCAAAATTGTAAGATGTATAAATTGTTGTGGCAAAGAAAGTAATCTCATCTCATTCATAGTTTATTGGCAATATAGGAAATTTTCAATAAGGAGGAAAAAGCCTATTTCAACAGTTAATCTATATATACAGCACTATAAAGGTAATATTTTGTTTTGTCGGTTGTGACGTAACTACTTTATATCATGATTCTACATTATTGGTAATTGTAGAGAGATATATTTTTTTTTGCACTATCACAATAAGTCTTTTACATGCCGGCATTCCAGGTCATTTCTGATTTGCATATATCATTATCATCTATACCACATGAAAAAAAAAACAACGTAGCTCTGAGTATAACCGTTAATTTATTATAAATCAATTTACTAACAATAAATGTTGTCGTTTGTGAAAAATATATCTATGCATAGTAGTTATAATGAATGCATGTTCGTTGGTTGGGTGTTGCATCCGTTCAAATTTGGAAACGCGAAAAAAAAAGAACGCATTACATGTAAAGCAAATACTCTCGTAGTATGGCGTGTTCGTCCATCGTGCGTACTTTGACGAACTTATTGTCATGTCGACGTCACTGCGTTTAACTTGATAGGGTTGACTTACAAATGGAGACTTCAAAACGAAGACAGTTTTTTTTAAATTTCATAGCCATGATTGCTTTGGACCCACGACCCTTCAATTTGAATTTGTTCCAGACGTTTACATAAAGACATGTGTGGAGTGTCACTACAATTCGCCTATGAATATAAAGACATTTTCAAACGTTCGACTTATCTATCTTAATTCGGCCCCTCTTAAGACCCGCAAATGCTACCCTTAATGCAATAATTATTGCATTACGGTTAGGTCCTGTAGAATTGGTTATTAAAGAATGACCATCACCAACCCGTAATGCAATATATGGCAGTTTGTTATCTTGTTCAAGTAGATTATTGTTGATACTGACCCAAAAGCCGTGTAAAGTCGGCTAGTTTCTGCTCTTTAAGGAAATTCTCTTGATAGTGGAAAGATACGGTAGGGTGTAGGGGATTGACTCGACTGAACAATTTTGGTGGACAGCCAGTTAAATACGGTCATTATTTCACCGATAAAAAAAAAAATATTTTCCATTTTATGTTGTTGGTGGCAGGGTGGTTCCTAATAAATTGCACAGGTTTGATATATATTTAGGGGTTCAAGCCTTGGCGATACACCCTATTGTTATTGGTGTGTATCGCCGTGCTCAGTGTTACATGTATATCAGTTGTATGTGGCGATTATATCACTTGTAGTTGGCGGCGGTGTATTCAACAGTAAAACAACACAAACGCAGAAATGTTAAACGTTATGTAAATGCTCAGTTGAAAATTGCTACTCTTCTAGTGTTTTTGTCAATATGAAAATGCTCCACACACACTGCTCTTACGTGAACCCCACAGGATTCCAGGGGATCGATGAACCCTGATTAATACTTACATGCTTTTGGTTGAGTGCTATTACATTGCGGGCCATGAAAGGTACAAGTATTACCCTTAATGCAATAAAAAATAGTTCGTGCATGATGGGTAGGCCTACCCTTATGCAATAAGTATTGCATTACGGGTAAAAAATGCTACCTGTAATGCGATACTTACTGCATTAAGGATTTGTTATTGCATTTAATGCCTTAACAGCCCCACGAACCTTTAACTTGGGACATTGTTCTCGGTACGTTTTCTTTCGACTGGTCACTACACGGTCCTGACATGCAAATTTGTTGTCATTTGTTATAAATGTGAGTTAAGTCTTATGATAACCGCACATGAACTAAATCACTACAGGGGTAACAAACTTTTTTATAACAGATTTGTGTACAGTTGAATCAGCCAAGGCACAAAGTTGTTTGAGTGTTAATAATTAACAAAACAGATGTAAAGACCTCCATCCCATAACCCTGAAATTCGAGCATGTTCAAAACATTTCACAAATTAGACGTGTGTCAAACCAAGTAAACAATTTCATTTAAAAAAAAAGATTATTTTTGTTTAATAAAACAGGGTTCTATACCCCCTCTTCAACTATATTATGCGAGAATTGATTGATTGTTTGTTTGTTGTTTAACGTCGTACCTTTCACTTATATGACGACGAATTGTTCACTTCACACTGTACCTTGCCTAATTACGGTAAAAAGAAAACGAAACAACTCGAAACCTCTTATTAACCACCCCCACGATTGCCGGAGCCACATCATGTGACTCACTCACTCGACAGGCGGACTCGTTCCCGTGAAAGGTATATCGAAGTAGTATTATTAAACGCACTCGCTAACAACTAAGCCACGGTCGCGGGTCCACATTACGCGAGGGAATGATAAGCGGACCATCAGCCTGTCAACACAATGTTTTGTTACAAATTGGTTTTAAATTTGACTTTACGTCATTTTTGTATCGGTATAACCCCCCAATAGATTCAAAACTATTCATAGAAATCTTCAAATCATTGATCTTTAACAATTACCAACAATTTTTATTTGCTAGAAATTGAATCGAATAAATTTGTGTCGCCAAAGGAACGATTACAACAGCATGACGTATTAATAAAACAAAAAAAAGCAACGACGCTACAAACTCAGACCAATAAACCCAGATTCAGGGAAAGCAGGAAAAATAATCTGGAGATTAAAGGCGAGTAATTTAATCGGACTGCAATTGCCTCTGTACTGTATCTGAACGAATATAATCTGGACAGCAACGTAAAGCTGATTGATCAGCTTTACGACTTTTTTATACCGATAGGTTATCAGCTTCAGGCAATGAAATGCAATACTTGGTGTGCCATTTGATTAATCAAATCTTTAAAATTGCAATATTAGCGGAGCTGATTTAACTTTTTCGTTAACGTATTTGCTGAAATCTAATGTGATGTCATTCTCGAATAGCTGTTGAGTTCGACATTGGATGAAATAGTCGCTATAATAGAACGATTTAAACAATTTAGTTAACTTAAACACCAACAATTATCTATGCCTACAAAGTATCTATGCCTACTTGACAGACAATGAAGAAAACACAACTTCTTTACGTCTGCATATGGCACAATTTTGAGTCAAATTAATATTGAGGAATACGCAAGCTAACCGCGCAAACTGTTAGATGGATCTAATCGTCGCACTCCAGGTTACCAAAGTGTAAACTAAAATTAAAGAAGTCTTGACATGCTGTCTAAACTTTGTGCGACTTCTTCATAATAACCCTTTAATATTCAATTTTAAATTGATTCCAATGCAATGTAGTAATTAAATATTCAGACATAATATAATATACTGAACGTTTTCAGCTGGTTTATGTATGGTTCGTATCAACAGTATTTGACAGTGACACCTAATTGGCTACGAAGACACCGCGAAAGGAAAGGAGACATTGTTGTCTGGAAACGTTTGTCAATCCTTGCTTCATTAGACTTGTCTTAAGCTGAAAAGCGTCAACATGAAGCGAATTGATTAAGCAATATTCAAATTTTGAGAAATAATTTGTGTGAAGTTTTAGTCCCTTCTATAACGCCAAGCATAGTCAAAGCTTTTGCAAATATGCAAACAGCGGGCTTTAGATGTGTTTAAGAACTTCCGACCGAACTTTAAGCATTCCTCTTAAAAAAGTAACCGCACTACAATTGTATGGTTAAATACAACTGCTTATTCTGAACTTGAGCTAAATTAGATTTTTATTGGTAGTTATACATAAGATTTAGGACTACGTCTGCATTTGTCCTTTCATATAAACAGTTGTCCGTATTTTGAATTTAAAAAAATATATAAAAGCAACTCGAATATATTACCCAATCGGTGAGGGTGTTCCTTTTTACATTTAAAAGGCAATAAACACCTGGACCTTGACAAGCTGAACACGTTTTAAAACTCTTTTTTTCTACTCGACCATAGCGCTTGTAATTATATCCATAGATTTATTTGTGTTTTACAAACATAAGAACAATTGTGAAGTTAGTGGAGTAAGATTAACTCCCGGGAGCTGAATATGAATTAAGAATACTGCATTAAATATAGTATGAAAAGCAGTTTTATTTTGTGTAGCTTATTAATATGAGTTTTTTTTAAGCCATTTCTTTGTTATTTCCTTATCATTTAAACACATTCGTGTTATTTACAATACATAAATGTTACCATTGATATTGATACGTTTGTATGAAGCGGAATCGTATCAGTAGATTTAAGGTGCAAATTAAAATCATACAAGTCCAAAAATGTGTCCCCATCACAAGAAGGAGTGTCCCACAACACCGATTAACTATCTAGTTAAGGTTGAATTAAATCGTTTACGATATGTTATTGAATGTTAAAAGTGCTTGGCAATCGGGCGTATGTTTGCTCATAGAATCATTTCGATTGTTGACGATGTCTTATTGAATGATAAACGTACATTCTAATTACGGGTATATTTGCTCATAAAATCACTCCGAGTGTTGACGATGTATTATTGAACTATAAAAGTGCATGCCAATCAGGCATATGTTTGCTCATAGAATCATTTCGATTGTTGACGATGTCTTATTGAACGATAAAAGTGCATTCTAATTAGGGGTATGTTTGCTCTTAGAATCATTTCGATTGTTGACGATGTCTTATTGAACGATAAAAGTGCATTCTAATTAGGGGTATGTTTGCTTATAGAATCACTCCGAGTGTTGACGATGTCTTATTGAATGATAAACGTACATTCTAATTAGGGTTATCTTTGCTCATAGAATCACTCCGAGTGTTGACGATGTACTATTGAACTATAAAAGTGCATGCCAATCAGGCTCATAGAATCATTTCGATTGTTGACGATGTCTTATTGAACGATAAAAGTGCATTCTAATTAGGGGTATGTTTGCT
>JAQQZZ010049616.1:0-10125 GCA_030265115.1 Mopalia vespertina | reverse complement strand
TGTACCATCTCCAGTTAAAAGAGTGATGAACCTATCAGAGATTACGTACCTGTTTCACCTCCAGTTAAAAGAGAGATGAACCTATCAGAGATTACGTACCTGTACCATCTCCAGTTAAAAGAGTGATGAACCTATCAGAGATTACGTACCTGTTTCACCTCCAGTTAAAAGAGAGATAAACCTATCAGAGATTACATACCTTTATCACCTCCAGTTAAAAGAGAGATGAACCTATCAGAGATTACGTACCTGTATCATTTCCAGTTAAAAGAGAGATGAACCTATCTGAATCTAATAGATTTTTCAGGATTGGTTCTGTAGCATTCAATAACTGTCTTTCTATCTCCTCCTGATGGACTTTGTGCAATCTAGGGGCAGATAGGCAAGGCAGCTGCTTTCTGTAAATAAAAAATGAGAAAAAAAATATATACATTTTTTATATCTACTTGGTTTGCTTGTTTTATTTGTGTTTTGATTATGGAACATATCCTAACAAGTCAGTCGCCAAATCTTTTGAAAATCAGATATTTCTGTTGCATGACCTTGTCCAAAACATGTAGTGCATTATAAAATACAAGTCAGTAAACGAATTGCATGAGCAATGATGGTAATAGTACATGTATATCCATCATGAACAAGTCACAGATGAGTTACAGATGGAACTATACAATGGACTGGATATCAGAGTATGACACTCATATGATTGGTTGACTTATTGATTGGTATTTAACGCTAATTGAAGCCTTTTGATACGGTTGAAAAGTGGATCTTCCTACAGTGTTATGTGAGACGACATTGTTAGTCTTCAAAGAAACTGCTCTTGGCCAGAGGGTCACTCACATGTTTGTTTGCTCGATTGGGGTTTAACATCATACTCAAGGGTATTTCACTTATAGGACGACGGATTGTTCACTTCACACTGCTCCTTGCCTAATTACAGTGGAAAACCGGGAGGAAACCTCATAAAAACCATCCCTGCAATTGCCTGAGCCACATCGTGTGACTAACTCATGGTCGACAGACAGACTCAAACCTGTGAACGGTAGATCACAGTAGGATTAGTAGGCCAGCATGCTAATCACTAAGACACGGCCAACAGTCAAAACATAAAGGAAAGCATAAAGTAATGAACACCTTCGTATAAAAGAAAAGTTATATTAAGCAGAGTCTGGTTCAATACAAAACTTGTGTAAATCTGAACACAGAGAACTTTCAGTTTGCTTGATGTTGCGACAATTTATTTTGTAGTTAGCAAAAGTGAATAGAATGGTCAACAATCAACAATATACATGTATAGTAAAAGAATACAGCAATCATATAATGAATGGTGATGGTATAAACAGGTGGTGAATAGCTAAAAACACAAAAATTATTCAGGTGGTGAATAGGTAAAACAAAACAAGCTCTTTAGTCTGCTTTGATCAGGTAAATAACAAATAATTTCTGTATTGCAAATGGTGCAAACAACTATGTAGCATAATTAACTATTCTCTAAAAATTGTCAAAATGTTACCAAATTTATATCCGCTAATTATAAATCTTCAATATTTCATTGATTTTGCCCCATACAGAGTTGATTAGCTCCTGTTCATTCATGTGTGTTTCCAGCAATGGCAAGCCTCATATTCTACTGCCTCAAAAATTACACAGTTCAATAAGTTTGAAACCAGTCGTAAAGTACACATTGCTACCATACTACAGTAAATACCAACGTAAATCAATAGTCAGGGATGACCAAACCGATTGGAGAGTGGGAGCTGACTATTATCAGATCAAACAGAGAACCTGTGGAAAAGGATAGTGATCCTCTAAACCCTGGTATATTTGGTCATAATCTTAATGAATAATTGAATTTTTTTAGAAATCCTACAATTCTTAAATTTGTTTCAGAGTTGATAGCCGAAATTTGAAAAAAATATCAAATTATTGATATATTCACCTCACGTCATACAAATCAATTATTTCCCACAACTTTTTGCTCATGAGGAACAGATTTTTGTCTGTTAATGTTGTTAGTTGGTAACCCTCTCAGTATTGCATGTTTAAAAAAAGGAAAATAATTATCCTTTGAGCGTAAATGTATGGTTTAAGAACTGTAGAAATATTTACTCGAGCAGGTCTTTCCAAATTAGAGACTTTACAGTAGTCAATGGTTTGTTAATACAATCCATTTATCATTCACAGACACTGCGCACATTTATCGCTGGATGATTTGCAGTAAAACATCTAAATGGTTGATTTCAGAGGCATTTATTCCCAACAAAAGTTGAAAGGCTTCATTTTTATCTCTTATTCTTCCTCGATTTTGTCAGTTTTAAAATTAAGCTTAAGTACATAGTGATGTAGAAGTTTATTCTCAAACTTTGCATGGAGTACAAAACGTTTTTCAGCAAGTCGGCTAAGACTAAATCAATATGAGTGTAGGCTATCTATGAAGCTAATCAAGCAGCCTCGGCACACATTGTATAAACACTCGCAGCTTCACATTAAAACATTCAAATGACAGAATTCAGGGCAATTCATTCCAAACAAAGTAGGAGAATAATTAGCAATTTTTGCCAATTTATGAAAACAATTTTACTCATTTTATACAGATAAATAAAAGCCTATTGTATATAAACCTGTATTTCCCTACACATTATATTAACGGACTATTTATCCCTGACAGGCTACAATGAGCCCAATTTAACAAAAACTATGACTGACTTTACCAAAACAAATATTTTCCAAGTGTTTCACGGGTTGGTCTCTAGGACGTTTCTTTGCCACCAAACACAAGCAGTTTAAAGGAGTCCTATATATCTAACACCCTTGAGTATGATATTAAATACGAATCAATCAAACAAATGAAAGAAGGAGGTTATATGAACGCAATTATAACAATTTGCTAAACAAAGTGACATGTTTTACATTTTGTGCCGAGCTAACATTCTTTATTATTTCCACAAGAAAAAAAAAAAAAGAAGAAAGAAAAAACACTTGATCAGTAAACATTACAAAACACCTGCTCACTGGAGGTGCTTATACCTGAATATACTCTAGGGAAATTCACAAAGTTTATCCAAGACTTTATCAAACAATTTTTTGTGCAAGAGTGTGAGTTGTTTTTTCCATTCTCCTTGATTCCTTCTCTTTAGTTTCAATACAGGCCTGCAGCTTTTTTGGAAAAAAAGAATTCATAAACAATCTATACAAATCAAACTCCAGGGAGACAGAATGTTTAACAAACAGCTAACGACTGGGGTGTTATTTTAAATTGTCTTTCATGTTTGTTTCACATGCTAGTCTTGTTGAAGAAACAGAGAAGCTAGCAATTTTATCCAGTAGCCTCCCTCAATCACACCGTTCTTTCTTGTTTGTTTGATTGGGGTTTAATGCCATATTTAAGGTTATTTCACTCACATGACGGCGTGCCAGCCCATTGGGTGAAGGAAACCAACCTCGACGCCACTGGCAACAAAGAAAGACAAGACAAATATGGGACAATCTTAGGACGTCACAACCACATCCATTTCGTGTTCCCCTTTATCTCTGACGGCAACAGGAAGCTCACTCCTACCACCCTCTTATAGTTACTAACATGTATTAAGAAAATAAATCAATGCAAATCACACAACTATTTTCTACCAGTAAACAGCTTGGATAAACATATACACAAACTGTCCTGATTACAAAAAAGAGCTTGTTAATCAAATTGGAACAATTAGAAAAATTGATCTGTATCTAAAGAAACAAAAAAAATTGTCCTACAGTAATACTGACCCAATCCAATACACAACATTGTCACAATGCACCCCAATATACCAACAAGTCACAGTGCAACTCAATATACCACCCAGTTAGAGTTTACTGTAATACACTACCTAGTCAGAGCACCCCAATATACCACCCAGTCAGAGTTTACTGTTATACACTACCTAGTCAGAGCACCCCAATATACCACCCAGTAAAAGTGCACCCCAGTGTACCACAAAGTCACAGTTCATCCAAATATAACACACAATCAGAGTTCACCCCAAAATACCACCTAGTCACAATATACCTCAATATACCACCTAGTCAGTATGTACCCCAATATACCACCCAGTCACAGTGCACCCCAATATACCACCTAGTTATAATGCACTTTGATATAACACCTAGTCACAGTGCACCCCAGTATATCAACTAGTCACAGTGCACCCCAATAAACCACCCAGTCACAGTGCACCCCAATATACCACCCAGTCAGAGTATCCCAATATACCACCCAGTCTCAGTGTACCCAAATATACCACCCAGTCTCAGTGTACCCCAATATACCACCCAGTCTCAGTTACCCCAATATACCACCCAGTCTCAATACTACCCCAATATACCACCCAGTCTCAGTGCACCTCAATATACAACCCAGTCTCAGTGCACCCCAATATACCACCCAGTCTAAGTGTACCTCAATATACCGCCAAGACACAATGCACCCCAATATACCACCTAGTCACAGTGCACCCCAATACACCACCCAGTCACAGTGCTCCCCAATATACCATCAAGACACAGTGTACCCCAATATACCACCAAGACACAGTGCACTCCAATATACCACCTAGTCACAGTACACAATCAGCAGCCCCAGTCAAAATTGGATTCCCAAGCAAATTCTCATCCATTCACAATATACAGAGTTCAGACACCAAGTCGACCAATCATTGCTCTTTATGTTGAGCACAGGAATTTAACTTGTTATCTAAGCAACTAACACCCACATAACGACCAAAAAAAAAAGCCAATTTAAATGGGGAAACTGGAAAATAACAATCTACACGCAGAGAAAAAGAGTTGAGCGTATAAAGCTGTAACCTTGAAGTCTGATGAATAATTCACCCAAGTTACCAAAGTAAGCGCTTAATTTAGAAGCACTGCTTTTTCTTTGGTCCCGGCATACTTATTTGTGGTCAGCCATCTTTAACAACTACTCAAGTTTTTATCGTTGTATGTAGATCACAGGAAGGATTTATATGTGGCTTAAAGACCTCAATTCTTTAAAATATTATTTATTTTGTACCATATTTGGAAAAAAAAACAAGCGAATTTTTAAATGGTTTCAACAATTTGAAACATAATTGAATAACCTGGTTAGAATATCTGAAGGACACTACTCTGATTGATTGATTGATTGATTGATTACTCGTACAAACAAATCCTATTTTTCTATGGAATCCTGTAGGACCCTATAGGATTTTAAAAATAATATATAATTATCCTACAGGCCTGTGCTGTTGGGGAGAACAGTCAGAACGGGGTTTCCCCATGGTTATGCAAACTAAAATTAGGAGGACCAATTTATAGGTTTCCCAAATTGTTAGCAGTCTTCGTCTAAATTGCATTTTGCTACTGATTTTGAAAAATTCTGTCATATGATAATCAATGAAGATTGTTTTTTAAAGCAATTCTGCTTTATTTTTCACATAGTCATATTTATTTATTTAAAAAACCAGCAAACCAGGGGAAAATGCAAGTGTTAGGTTACCTCACAAAATTTTCCCCAACAGCACAGGCCTCACGGCATTTGGAATAACACTGCTTGTATAATATAGTACTACAATTCAATGGGAAAAAAGAAACACTAGCACAACTATAAAATCTGATGTATTCTTCCGTGCTGGAATAATGACCTTCTTCCAGTCCTATGATAACATGACTGTACAAGTAATATGCTGCCATTTAATAATTTAATTGGTTTTTACAATATTAATGCTAATTCATTATTCACCTGAGGTAATTTAATATTCTCTACCTAAATATTAAATTGCTTTGAAATAAAAATGAGAACAATTCGAGGTTAAACAGTCTGAATGCACAAATGAAATCGTTACAAAAGAGTTTCCCCAAGACTGCACACTGTCAACGCTCATTGCTCTTGAATAAAGAACGTCTGAACGATAGATTCTAGATCATTTATTATAAACAAGGCTAAGAGAACTGACTTTAATCCATGCACAGTAAACCAGACTTACAGCGGTGTAAATGGCAGATATGCTCAGGGGAAATACAGATAAGTCATCTGACTTTTTTTCCCCGAGTCTCGTTTCAGTCTGTTTTGTAACTAATTGCAAAAGCTAACAGTGTTTTAAAAACAAAGCAATTCCTAAACAATCTATACATGGGATAAAAAAAATGTACCAACAGGGCACAAAGTGTGTAAACTAAGTGCTTTATTCAAATGTAAACATGCTTTGAAACCCATATACAGGACAAGAGAAATTTCGTACTATGTTCTGCAAACAGGTTTAAGCATATAAAA
Organism: Mopalia vespertina; assembly: GCA_030265115.1. Taxonomy (NCBI): domain Eukaryota; kingdom Metazoa; phylum Mollusca; class Polyplacophora; order Chitonida; family Mopaliidae; genus Mopalia; species Mopalia vespertina. The sequence goes on along the minus strand of JAQQZZ010049616.1, from coordinate 3,842 downwards.
GAGGCAAGTGTGCAAAAGCAATTTCAAAGAGAGAGAAAAAAAAAAGTACCGTGTTAATTGTATCCATGAGCAAAGTGAAATGGTCATTTATTATTAAAATGTGTTGAAACCACTTTCCAAATTCTGTGAGTACTGCTCTAATAGCCAGAGAGATGTAACTTAACTAATCTTAAGCAGAGTGTTCAACACAATCGATCAATCTAATCCACATCTGACAACTTGTTTAAAATGGACACAGAAATTTTGTGAAAGGGTTTGTAAAAATGAATATTATAACAGGCTGATTTCTTTATCGTTCACTTTTATGATGGTGATTTACTAATTGTTACACTAATACAGCCTCAAATGTAATGGTACGCTCAGTTGAGATATTATTCTTCCTCCAGCTAGTGTTTTTGTTTGTTTGTTTGATTGGTGTTTAATGTCGTACTCAATGGTATTTCACTTATATGACGACAGACTGTCCACTTCACACTGTTCCTTGCTTCATTACGGTGGAAAACCGAGAGGAAACCTTGTAAAAACCACCCCTGCGATTGCCGGAGTCCTCCAGCTAGTGATAAGAAAAGAAAACATATCACCGGCAACAAAGAAAACATATCACCGGCAACAAAGAAAACATATCACCGGCAACAAAGAAAACATATCACCGGCAACATAGAAAGACAGGGCAACCACTTCCTGTTACCCTTATATATGAGAACACAAGAGACTAAGGGCCCGATAGACAATACTAAGAACACACTGCCGTCAGCAATAGGGGCTCAAGTGTGACAAGTCAGTGTCTGTTTCCAGTCAATTCCGTTTAAAATGCATATACGTGCGCAAAAATAAAATGCTTAAATAATTATGTCAATAAATATCACACAAAAACATTTTTTGCTAGAAGTGGGAGAGAAACAGGGCATCTGATATTCCCAGTATTTAAGAAATATTGGCAGTAGCACAACCATAATACGCGGAGTGTTTTGATTCTGTTGGAAAGTAAATCTCTCTCCAGAGCTAACAGCATTGTTACTCTCCAAACAAACTGCCCTTAGCCGTGCAGAGGGCCAATTTTTTGTATGATAGTCCTAAGTATTCAAGACATATTGAACAGTAGGCCTACATAAGAAAGAGAATGGATTAATCAGCGTGATGGCTGTACAATGCAGTGCTCAAGGGTATTTTACTAATAGATGTAGGACAGTGATGTATCAAATATCCTCAGTAATGCAATCATAAAACCTGAAGTGTGTTGCACTGTTGGGAAATTAATATTCCTCCATTGCTAAGTAAAGACACTATTGTTTGATTGGGGTTTAACACCAAACGTAAGGGCCATCAGGCTAAGGGCAGTTTGTTTGAAGTGTGGCAATGTTGTCTTTACTTAGGACTGGAGGAAAATCAACTTTCTAACATTATGGAAATGCTTCACATCTTGGTTGTGCTTGTGCCAATTATTGTTGGAATACATCTCCATCATATACATGAAATATCCTTAAGCGCAGTGTAAAACACCAAACACCAAACTTAAGGTTATTTGATTTAAATGACGGCATGCCAGACCAATGGGTGAAGGAAACCAACCTCGATGCCACCGGCAACAAACAATGAGTAGATTGTGAAGACTTGCCTACCTGGAGTATTTTGTATGCAAATTTATGTTGAATACACCAATATGAGATTAAAATACATACAAAAAATTAAATTTAATGCTATAACAAAAAAATACACATACTAGTGAGAAAATATTTCTAAAAAATTATTTTCTTACACATAAATTTCTGAAGACAGGACAATTACAGCATAATCACAGGTTGCAATCCAAAGACACCACAAGCAGATCAGCTTTGTGTTGCCCTTTAACTCAGAGAGCACCAGGGCAACAGGAAGCTCCAACTAACCACCCGCATATAGACGGTATGATTTATTTTGCCCTGAACATACATACCTTCACCAGAGGGTGGTTTCATAGCCTTGTTTGTTTGATTGGGGTTTAATGTCGTACTCAAGGGTATTTCACTTATATGCTGACAGACTGTCCACTTCACACTGCTCCTTGCCTAATTACAATGGAAAACCTAGAGGAAACCTTGTAAAAACCACCTCCGCGACTGCCGGAGCCACATCTTGTGACTCACTAATATATCTGAGGGTCGACAGAAGGACTCAATCCCGTGAATGGTAATTCAAAGTAGGATTAGTAAGCGCACTCGCTACCACTGAGCCACTGTCGCGGGCCAAGTTTCATAGCAATCTGACAATTAGGTACTTAATATAATTTATATAAAACAAGTTTTTCTTGTTATTTTTACACGTAATGAAGTGAGTATGAATACCTGCCATATAAACCTGATTTACAGTGAAATATCCCCCCAAATAACACACAATTACATTTGAATGATGGGAAACAGCAAGAAGGTACTGTAACTATTTCTGGATAACCTGCCAAGAAGGTACTGTTAAAGGAGAGAGATGTAGTCTGACAATCTCTCTAGGAGAAAATTTCTATTGCATTCTATCTAGCATGTAAATTAATGAGGCGACAATATATAGACCCTATATATTATTTAATTTCAGAACTAAAAGTGTCCATGTAATACATATAATGATAAGTAAGCGTATATACGACAAGAAAACAAAATGAAAAGAGGACAATGCAAACTTGCCAACTAGACTTAATTTCAGTGTTAGAATAGATATCCCCCAGGCCTAAATAAAATTTTACAAAGCTTTTTTGAATTTTGGGTAACTACAGCAAGGCAGCACTTCAGCGTCAATGTGTCAGTAGAAAATATTTCTTGTAAGATTCTGTTGACAACACTATTACTATATAAAGTTTGTACAGTTATGACCCGTTCAACTTAAAACACCCTGGTTCGAATCCCGGTGGAGACTAGGTCATTTCCTTTCTCTACGTTTATTAGAATTTTAGGCATAAGAGCCCGTCTACCTGGACCGTGGGAATAAGCCAATGGTTTTAGAGTAAGATGAAGCAATCAAGAGCCAGCCAGAGTGAAATGAAAAACACTTCCACTGAATGATAATAAAGCAGACTCTGTATGATTGCTTCTCAGGCTCTGCGTTTGATGATAAATGTGGTCATGTGACACAAGGGAAATATACGAGACTCTTCAGGGATCAAAAACAGTCGCGGGCAAATAGAAGTTCGGTGAAGAACACTTGTGACAAATGTAAAACCTCATTGTCGACAGATGAGGATAGGGGAGTAACAGACTCAACATGGATACTGTAGTTTTGTTATTTGGCAATAATGTATTTTATATAAAGGTTACATTTATCTACTTCGGAGAAATTGCTTTTTATTGGAAATGTAGAACGAGCCAAATGTATTTATTTACTTGACAAGTGTTTTAGCCACAGTGAAGTTAACTTCACTTAATCATTAAAGCTGGAGAAAAACACCAGTATATTCAAATGCTTTTTAATTTACGTTTCAGAAGGCCAATATTTATGATTGAGGAATAATGTTTAAAGTTTGATGTGAGCAAGAAATATGAATGTCTATTCATTCTTTAACACAAAATGTAGATTGTTTGTTTGTTTGTTTGATTGGGGTTTAAAGCCATACTTAAGTTTAATTCACTCATGTGATGGGGTGTCAGCCCAATAGGTGTAGAAAACCACCCTCAACACCATTGGCTTTAAACAAAGATAAAACAAGGAAAAAAACAGGACAATCACAGGACACAATACAAAAACATCACAAACAGATCTGAGAGCACCAGGGCAACAGGAAGCTCCTTCTCAACCCAATATGTTTGTTTGTTTGTTTGTTTGATTGGGGTTTTACATCGTACTCAAGGGTATTTCACTTATATGACGACGTGCCAGCCCAA